>PVKE010020194.1:0-27722 GCA_004027555.1 Craseonycteris thonglongyai
ACTTCAGGGAAGAATGGCAACTGTGTTCAAGTTGGCAGCTAAAGTGGCTGCATTCAAAGCCAAACTAGAATTATGGGATGACTAGTGAACACTGGGATTTTTCACATGTTTCAAACATTAGCAAAGGTTTTGAAAGAGACTGATCTAGGGCCTTCTTTCTCCCAGCTAGTGCATGATCACATAATTCAGCTTTCAAAAGAGTTTGAGCATTACTTCCCAACCACAAAAGACTCCCAAACTGGGAAGGAATGGATCCATGTCACATTTGTGAATAAACTATGTGAATTGACTTTGTCCATGCTAGAAAACGTTCAACTACTTGAGATTGCAAATGACAGGGGCTTAAAAGTACATTTGAGACAACTTCAAATCTCTATATGTTCTAGATTAAAGTCAAGGTGGAATATCCTGAGATTGCCACAAAAGCACTGAAAAACCTGCTTCCATTTCCAACAACCTGATTTATCTGTGATTAAGTCTGTGTGCAGGCCTTTTAAGAGGAATACCCAGGACTACAGCCACCCTCTGGCTCATCCAGCCACAATCTTCACTAGTTTTAACCAGAAATTATGGGACTTCTCTCCCTAGCACTGAGACCCTGGTCTGGGGGACCTGGTGTGGGACTGGGACCCCTCACTCCTCAGGATATGGGAATGACGTCACAGCCAAGATATTCCTCCTGATTTTTAATGGTTACATGTAAGTGTGGCACCAGCTCATTCTGCGTTTTCACCTCTGCTACCAATCTCGAGACAGCTTCTTCTGTTTGTCCTTAGTTGAAGGGTTTCTGTTCAGCTAGACTTTCAATGATGATTGTTTTGCAGCATAGTTGTAATTTTGATGTGGTCATGACAGGAGTTTAACAAAGCATATTTATCCACTATCTTGACCAGATCTCCAAGGAATCCAGTCTCAATGAAATTTTCCATTAACCTCTTATAGAGAGTTCAAAAGCTTAGTTGACATATCAGAATGTTAAATTAGAAGATTTGTACATTTATAATTTTATTAACATTGGTATTTTATTTGGAAAATTGATGGCCATTTTTCATAGCACCTTTAAACCTATTTGGAGAACTTTTAGGTATCTGTCACATATTCATGAGGAAACAACTTGTAATGTGTGATTGGCCATAGCAATTACTCATACTCTACTAGGCAGAAGGAGTTCTGTCATTTGATGTTAAGGGGGAAACATGGAAAAGTGTAATCGGTAAAAATAATTGGCCAATACATATCCAGTGCCTTTAGGATCATTTCAGAAGCACTGGGTTACCCCTGACTAGACAGATTGTCCAGACTTGTAGGCACAGCCTCAGGAAAAGGTGGTAGTGTTGAAATCTGTGATTCTGGCAGGTGGCCGGAACAGTTCAAGGGTAGTCATCCTTGGCCAGCAGCTATTTCCTACAAAGTGAGTACAGGAAGCACAGGTGCAAAATCCTATCACAGGAAGGGACTGGATAAATCCTTGACAGGATGCCAAATTTATAGTAGAGCTTGTTGAGGGCTAATGCAAAGGAGACAGAGTTGAGTATGCATCAGGGCAGCTAGTCAGAATGGGGGATCTGATTGGCAGTAGAGGTGGTGGCAGTGACATGAGAAGCCCAGCAGTCTGGCTTGCCAATCAGTGTTGGGTCTGGTAGTCCCAATTAATCTTGAGTCCCTTTGTGGTAGAAGGGAGAACACTCTGCAATGTTGCAGTGGAGGACAGGGATATGCTTTGAACCCAAATGTATATTTCTACTAGGACATTTTCTGTGTGGAAAATTGTTAAACTTTTTTAAATGTCTCAGTTATATTTTGTTATATATGTTCTTAATGGGTGACGTACTCAACCAGGTAACAATATTTAACAACAAGAAAATGCATTAGTTAATATTTAAATGTAGAATATATACCTTAAAAAGTAGATCTGACCATTTAGTTTCATACTAGCACATAAAACATTGAAATAGCCATGAATGTGCCTTTATTCTATCCTCCTTCTTTAAACACTCTGTGTAACAAAATTTTAGATACACAGGTTTGAATAACAGAGCATCCCGTTGCCTGGTGACTCAATCTAGGATTTCCTGAATTACACTTAACAATATAAAGTTCTAATAATATTTTTTTGTATAAATGCAATAGGTAGAGGTTAGTGCGGTTAGTTCAATTGTTTCTTCTTTTGTATAATAGGAAAGACAGAGAAAATAATTTTATTGGTTTCTCATTGCAGGTTGTAGAAACTATTGTTTGTGGGGTCTGTTTCTTTTGTGTCAACACTCTCAGCAAGGCATGAGGTGCTAAGCATAGTGTGTAGTATATTTCAGAGATCATTAAGAATCTGCAGGTGTTCAGTTTTATACTACATATTATAGAAATAATTTTTTAAATATGGCTTTCTTGTATATTAGTCACAAGCACATAAGAAATGCTCAAATGCCTTCCAAAATTATTGTAAAGGGTGTCCCAAAATTCACTCAAAAAGTAATTTTGATAGAAAACACAGGTTTATAATTAAAAATTGTAAATTTTTATTGCTCAACAATGAAAACACGTTGTTATTTCATGTAGCTCTCCATTTTTAATAACCCTGAACTGTCAGCTGTCACGCTGTCATTTATTTTTTCATTGGCAACACATTACCACACAGATGACGCAAAATTCAAATCTTGCGTGAATTTTGGGACACCCTTTACTTACAATAAGAAAAGCATGGGTCTCCTTGCTCCTAGTAGTAGGAATATATTTTTTCTTATGTTCTCATGCTTCCTCCTTCAGGCCTCTAACCAAAGGCATGAACTTCAGTTCATCCTAAGTGAAAACAGTTCACTCTGCAACTACGAATCAGTGATAGTACTAACTGATTTACATAGATAGTTGTCCTATATTTAATTTGCATGGAGATTTGTCCTGTAAACTGAAACTAGTTAGTCCAATATTCTTGATATATGGACTCTATACTACCCATGTTCATTCCATCAAGTATTCTGCCTCAGTCTTTGATATAATCACCCTCTTTGAGTATATCAGGAAGCATCCACAATTTTCACATTTTGAGATATGGTAAGCAAGCACTTACTTACCCATCTCACATCCTAGTAGATAAGGATCAGCCCTGCTCAGCTTAAGCTTTCAATAACTATTACTAGTTAACTTTGATTGTTTTGTAAATTTGAATTAATCATCAAACTGAATTAATCCTTAATAGGTGGAGAAAAGAGTCTCAAAAATTAATTCAGATTACCAAGGATCTAGCACCATGCATGGTCTACTGTTTGATTAGCTCTCTGCTAACAAATAAGCCAACAACAAATTAGTCACTTATGTTCCATTTTCCAAGAAATTCCAAAAACCAAAACACAATCGATATATCCAACATTCTTTTATAAACATAGAGTCAGCACTAAACCTTTCAAGAAAGTTGAAGTGACTTTTTTGCAGGTAAAATGTACCGTATTTTCCAGCGTATAAGACGACCGGGCATATAAGACGAACCCCTAATTTTACAGTTAAAACATAGGTTTAGGCCTATATTCGCTGTATAAGACGACCCCCCCACTTTCGAGGCTGTAGTCTTATACAGAGAATATAGGCCTAAACCTATGTTTTAACTGTAAAATTAGGGGGTCGTCTTATACGCCCGGTCGTCTTATACGCTGGAAAATACGGTATGTCGTTTAGGAAAGGGGTGGTGAAGCTACCCAGTAATTACCTGCCCTTATTTTATTGTAATTTTATATGATTATAAATCAGTTATTATTATATTATCTAAAATTAGAACATGGATTACCATATGTGGATGATTTGTTACAAATATAGATAATTTCCACAAAGATTGGATATTGTGATAACATTTTGATAACCATTTGATAAAATTGTTTTCTGCCTTTTATAAATTTGATCATCAGGCCCCGTAACTTACCAGTAAAAAGGAAATATATATTTCACAAGCAAAGAGGACCTATTTTTATCTTCTAATGATAATTTTTTAATTATTAAATTTCTAACTTTTTATGCCAGGACGCCTTAGTCAACCTGGCATCTTAATATATACTTGTATATACTTGCTTTTTGTATCCTGGGCAGAGGTTTTACTTGTACTTTTGTCTGTGTTTATGAGTTTTTATTTGTCTTGTCTTGTCCATGTGGTACTTCCAGTTTTATATCCCACATATGAGTGAAATCTTACGGTTTTTTACTTTTTCTGACTTAATTTGCTTAAGGTGATAATCTCAAAATCCATCCATGTTGTCACAAATGGCAGCATTTCATATTTTCTAATGGCTAAGTAACATTCCATTGTTTATATCTTCTTTGTGCAACCACCTGATGAAGGACCCTTCAGTTGTTTTCATGCCTTGGTCACCATGAATAATGCTGCATCATTGCACCAGTGTACATATATCTTTATGGATAAATATTTTCAAATTTGGGGGGTTGATACCCAGCAGAGGGATTGCTGGGTCATATGGTAATTCTACTCTTAATTTTCAGAGGAAACCTGCCATCTTCTTGCCTTTACTTTCCCTCTGCCTCCATCAAGAAGAAAGTTATAAACAGCAAATTGATCTTGCTATGGATTTTTCTCTGAGCAGCAACCAGCCAAGGAATTGCTCTATTGTGTATGTCACTGCAAGAAGTCTTACAAGGCAAGAATTACTCCATGCACTGACCTGTATGCATAAGACATGACTCAATAAAAATTATAGGCTGCCTTGATGCAGACAAGTTTATAAAAGACATCCATTATTATTTTTCAAACTACATTGGATTCTTAGAAATGTAACTCATTGTTTCCCTTGAATGAGTTGTTTTCACTTATTCTTCATCAGAAAATGAAACATTACTGCTTACGTAAACTGTGTACTTTATATAGGCAGACAAACTGAGCATTTGAAAATCACTTCTAAAAAGACATAGGCCTAAGCTCAAATGACAAAAGTTGAAATAGATAGTTTAGAAGAAGACTATTATGCCTTTGACTTTAAGAAAATGAATTAAAATATATCCCAGGTACAATATGTGCCTACATATCTGAGACAAACTATAATCACAGCAAACAAACAGTTAACCCAGCCAGAAACTTCCTTGAATGGTTTTGAGATAAATCTAAAAAAAATGAAACTAAACAAGATTCAATGAAAGGTTAAAAGAGTACTATATAAATATAGCTCAATTTTAATGATTGAAGAGTGAATATTTTTGGAAGCTGGGGCAACCTTTTACCTCCTACTTCCATGAGACTTTGATTTTTCTCTTTTAAAGAAAGACCTCCTGCTCCTCTTCCATGCTACCTTAGATGAATTTCTCTGCTATGAATTCAGCAATTGGACATTTAATTGAGAAGTGGATGGCCTACCCCACCTAAGCAGAGCTGTGTCCTGTCTGTCTGCAGTCTGCTTGGGTTCGTGCACTTTTCAGTGCAGGTGTGAGAAGCTCCCCAGACAAGGACCAGAGCTGTGAGGGGAAAGGGTGATTACCAGGAAGTCCAATGAGCGGCGCTGTCTCTCATGAGCTAAATTATTTTCTTTCTCTTTTTTAGTAGAAACAATCTAAAGAGAAGATGGTGATAATTAACATCATGCACAACATTTTACAATTGAAGCATTTCTTTCAGTGATTAAAGATAAATTATTAAAAGGAAGGTATCAAGTGAATAAGAAGGAAATCAACAATGTGCTTTGATTTCAAAGAGTTTAATATAATCATCATTTGATCATATCTGTGCACACTCTTTCCTGACACCCAGATCTCAACTAGGCCAGGGTTAGTCTCCTACGCCTCCCAAACCAGGGGTCAAACTGCTAATATCTAGCTATACTTCCTGGTTCTTTCAGGGCTTAAAGTGACCCCTACTGACCTTAACAGAGGCATTCTAATGTAACTAGTGGTGGGACTGCATACTGGTTTTGTAATTGTCCCTTTGTTCTTTCTAATGCCTGCCCAATGAAAACCATTTTGCTTGAAGGAGAAAAAGGAAGCAAGTTTAAAAGTATGTGACCCACTTAAATTTTATATTTGAACCCATGATTCCTATCAAATCTCTAGGTTGCTTCTGATGATAATGCGAATGATGATTCTTCAGCAATTTTAGCTTACTATCTGTGGTGTTTCCTCCTTTTATCCTCATCTTAGAAAGGGGTATTACATTTTAACAAACCCCTTCCAAGTCAGGAACAAATGTTGTCTAGCATTCCTCTTCCCAATCCCTGTAGATTTGCCTCCTAAAGATCCCTCAGACTATTTGTCTCTCTGTTCCCACTGATAATCACCAGAGCCTGGTCACTTCTCTGACAAGTATTAATTTCAATCTGACTTTGTGTACCTCTGTGATCTGTCCACACTAGAGACAGAGGGATCTCTCTAGAATAAGGTGACCAGATTTTAACATTGGTAAAGCGGGACACCATTGACCAGTGGGGAGGGGGTTCTTGATTAAAAATTTGGTCTATCTCCTGCCATTCCCTATCTTGTTGTGCATTCTTTCCAAAAATCGGGACTTTTTTAAAACGCTGCATGATGACAAATTGTTAAAAATCAGGACTGTCCCACCAAAAGCAGGACATCTGGTCACCCTACTCTAGAACATAAATCTGGTATCAGTATGTTCTCTAAATCCAACCTTAGAAGGATTCCCCATGGTTTACAAGAAAACATTTAAAAGGTTCAGTCTAGTTTACAAAGGCTTTTAGGATCTGGACGCTTTCCTAAACATGCACTTTCTTAACTCCCTTTACTCTACCTACTTTTATAGGTGCCTGGATTACTAGTGCTGTTTTTGTCACTCTGTCTTATAGTTACAGCCTACTTATAATCCACATACAACTCAGTCACCTTTTTTTTTTTTTTGCAAAATTTCTCCTGACCCCAAAGTGAGAGAGATATACCCCCTTTGGGCTCCCCAGCACCCCCTCTGTCCTAGAACCTGTCACAATGTACCTTACTTCTTAGTTTGAGTCACTTACATATTCATTAACATTAGGTATCTTTAGGCTGACATCCAACAAGTGTTTGTCAATTTTTAATAATTTGTGAATTGCTGTATGCATGAACTTGCCATTCTGCTATTCCCATATTTTCATTTCTTTTCCTAATAGGTTTTTATAATTTCATTTATTTATTGTAATTTTGCTTTCATTATTACAATTTTTCTACCTTTTGCTGATTTTTTTTCCTATTTGCTTCTCTGAGCATTGTTTCAGACCTAGATTGGGTAAGATTTTATTTATTATCTGTAGCAACTACTGCTTTTTATCACTAACGATAATGGCTATAGTTCTTTGAAAGTTAGTTCTTGGAAGAGGTCTCCCTTGTACACCTGAAACCTATGTGATTTTTACTAAACAGTGTCGCCCCAATAAATTTAAAAACAAAAAAATGGGTCTCCTAAAGGGTAAATTTAAACCTGTTTGGTGATTGGTATATTTGGCAAATGAATCAAAATTTTAAATTGAATGAACGAATTTATCTTGATGAACTTTGACCATTAAGTGTTTTCTCTTGCACTTTCAGTATGTTATGAAATAAATTATTCACATCATCCTCTCTGCTTTCAAATCTCAAAGTGTTCTCTAGGAAGTTGTGTAAACAACTCCAGAAAGTTTCCAATAGTATTCTTTATCCTTTTTCTGTTATCCTAGCGTGCTACCTTAGTATCTAAAGTGGCTGTCTAAAATTCAAAAAAACAAACCTGCTGCCTTCAGTGTTGTTATAAACTAGAAGGTCGTATGAATAGGCAGACTGAGTGTGGAATTTTCTTAGAAATTCTCCAGTCAGTATTGCCCATACACATACTATTTTCCAAGAGACTAATGAGCACAGAGTAATGCTGTCGCCATTAAAACATGTAGGGGGTTGGTTGGTTGCTTTGTATTTTTATGGCTTTGGAATATAAACACAATGCTAAACTAAATTTTTCTTGCTCATCCAAGGAAAGTAACAAGATGCTGATTATCATAAAAGAGTCCAGATATCAATTTAGTATTTACATCACATCAGGGTGGAGAGCAGGTGGATGAGCACATTTTAAAACACATTTTCCAAATAATCTAGTAAAAATCTTAGGTGCCCTTTAAGACTAAGAATTGCTATTTAGGACCTGTATATGTTTTAATATAAAATCTAAATTAACTACATTGCTAAAAGAATAAGAAAACTGGTTGGTTTTGTTCTAGTTATGTTTATCTAAAATTTATTAAGATACTAAATGAGATCAACTCCTTAGATTCATTGTATTGCCATTCAGGGATCTTTAGCTTTCTTTCATTACTCTCAAGATGCAGTAGAAGCCTGTATAGCTCTGAAAGTATCATTACCAATCAAAAATATACACAACTGGGTATACCAGGATAGCTCAGTAGTGAGTGCTTGCCTCGCAATTGCAAGGTCTGGGGTTCAGTTCCTGGCCCTGGCATGTGCAAACCCATATACTGAACTGCGACATAACCGGTAGACCACAGGACAGTTCAGCAGTGAAGTTTCTCACCTCCCCATGGGGAGGCTTTCAGTTCTGTTCCCACCCCACACAGCCCCACATCCACCTGTATGGCATGAAACTATGTCACAACTAATGATGCACAACAATGGAAACTGCTCTGAGCCCTCCCTCCTCCTCCCCACTTCTCTCTCTCTCCTCTCAAACAATAAAATAAATCATATATATATATATATATACACACACACACACACACACATACAGACACATATATATACATATGTACATATATATATACATATGTACAGATATATACTTGTGTGTGTGTATATATACATATATGTGTGTGTGTGTATATATATATGAATATACATAACTGCTTAAAAGAAAACATTTCCATTTTCCTACTATATTATATTTTACACTCACTTCTCCTGGTCACCACATTTGTTTCTATGGCTCTTCAGTGAATTGTATGCCTTTCTTTGCTGACTTTGCTTGTATTCTGTGTTGTTTAATAGAGCCCCTCTTCGGGTACTGCTTTTAGTCCCACATTAACTCAAATTTCTTTTCATCCACAATGCAATGGATCTTTTATTTCCTTTACTGTGAAATAAAAGACCATCTGTTGAGCCCAGACTGATATTATTTTTATCATCACTGTGACTAAATTAGACTCTGTTCCTGTCAATCCTCAGAACAAAAAAGTTTTGTTTTAGCTCTCTTGTCTTATTTCAAAGAAATTGATCATTTCTCACTCAGATTCTTAGAGTGTGAGTCATTCATTTTAGGGCTTTTCCTTGCCTGCCCTCCATCCTGACTATGTGCAGGCCAACAGCAGGTCAAGTGGTTCTGCCTCTAAACTATACTCCACAGGTGTTCACCTCTATACAGCCATCTACGGCCATCACTCAAATCCAAGTCATCAACAATTTTTACCTTAATTATTATACTGTCCTCTCCAATGGTCTTACGGCTCAACTAACAACTAATGCATTCTTTGTACAGCAGCCAAAATACTTTCTTGTTTTACTTTTTATTGGAGCTTTGTATATCTGTGTTCATTGAAAATTCCAGGTTGTTGGCCTCTCCAGTGCCTGATGTGGGATGTTTAAGCCAAAAAGGAAACCCCAGGAACTCATTATTGTGTTGTTCCTCAGGCCTTGAGGTCCCTAGCTAATGTGTCTTCTTCTCTTCAGTTTCAATCTTATGTTTGTTTTGTAGATATATAGCGTTTTAAGCTGAACTTAGTTAGAGAAAAGGGAAAAATGTATACTTGATCTGGACCTGGAAGTCCAGAATACTGTTTATAAACATAAATCACACTATATTACTGTCCCAAGTTTAAAGCTTTATAGTGGCCTCCCATTGCTCTTATTATGCAATACAAATATATGTGAGTGAGGTACAAAACCCAAATAATGTGATCTTTGTCTGTTTCTTTAACAGCTAGTTACCTTGTGACAGTGTCTCTTATTCTATTCAGTTAGCCTTTATTTCTTTGAATATGAAAAAATTATTTCTCACTCAGAATTTTAACACATGTTGGTGTCTTTGTTTCAACTGTTTGTCATTGGTACTATTTTCTTCTTGGTTATATCTCAGTCTTCAGTTTAAATATCCCCTCTCTCTGATGTTCCTCCTTAGCCATCCCACCTAATACATTCCCTTACTTTCCTTATGTATAAATTTTCTTCAGGAATCAATATAAATCACATTTTCAGTTATTACTCTTTATAATCTGTGTGAACAGATTTCCAACATGGCCATTGATCTTTTGAAGATGCATTTAAGAAACATCTCATTTGGAGGATCATAGTATATTAGAATCAACCCCTTTATTAACAAACACCCCAAAAAGTCTATACCAGTAAGTTATGAACTAGTATGTCTTCACAGGCGCAGTTGCAAGTTTTAGTTTGCTTGTTTATAATTCATTGATTTATTTAATTAGTATTTGTCACATGCTTACTATGGATTAGGCACTAGTCTAGGTGTGGGAAAGAGTGAAAACATGAAGTCCCTGCTCTAATTGAGCATACATTCTAGTAGAGGGAGAAAAACAATAAATAGGAAATAAATATATAATATGTCATGTGATGAGTATAAAAAGTAAAATGAGGTAAGAGAAGAAAAAGTGGCTAGAGCCTGAGTGATCAGGAATTGTCTCTTTGTAATAAAGTGACATTTGAGCAGGGACTGAAATGAAATTGGGGACCAAGCCATACAGACAACTAAAGGAAGCAAAGCAAACAGTAAGGACAAATGTTCTGAAATGGAAAAGCATGTGTCATTATTAAAGAACAACAGGGGGAAGCCGGGATGGCTCGGTGGGTTGAGCACTCACTTTGCAGCCCCGGGGACAAGGGATCGTATCCCGGCCCCGGCCCATGCAGACCCATGTGCTGAACTGGGGATTGCCCCCAGTTCAGTTCTCACCGGGGTGAAGACCCCAGCCCAGTTCCTGCCCTGTGCAGCCCTGCCCACTATGTGGAAAACCAATGATGTGCAACTATGGAGATTATTCTGGGCCCTCCCCCTTCTCTCTGTCTCTGTCTCTGTATCTCTCTCTCTCTGTCAAAAACAATAAAAATAAATCTTTAAAGAACAACAGGAGATGTTGTGGCTGGAATTGAAGGAAGAAGGAGAAAGCACTAGGAGTCGAGGTCACAGGGGTTGCCAGAATAAGACCACTGATGGAGGTCATTGACAGACTCTTACCATGACAAACTGCATGTGCTTGTTACAGATGGCCACCCTTAATGCTGGCTACTTAGAGTCCTTACCCACTGAAACATGGCAATAGTGTCACCCATAGAAGCAAGCTGTATGGTAAGATTTAATTCAAAACATTATACTTGATAGCTTGAAGTGTACCTGTAAGAATACCACATACATGACATCTACAGAGCCTGAGTTCCCTAGGTGACTCTATGAAGGCAAAGAGAACAAAGAGAAAGTAACAATAATTAGGGCAAATATTTAAAAAGTAATTAAAAATAGTTCTAAAAGAAAATCAACTAATTGTTTCAAAGGTACTTAAAATTCTAAACTCAGAGTTGCTTTCTTATATTGCAGTGTAACCACAGTAAGTAACTGAATCAAGTTCTGGGGGAAAGTGAAAAAATAAATAAAAAAATAAATAAACAAGAAACACTGGAAAATTAAACTATTCCAAAAGGACCAAATGGAAATTAAATGCATGCAGTCTTTTATTATTTAATTGAAACTTGAAAACTGCACTTAGTGCACACATAATGTAGTGTTATATTCACATTTTGTAAATACAGGATATGAACTAAATGCTATGTCTAATATTACAAAGAGAATCATTTGGTATCCAGGACAGAAGATACAAAAGGAAAGAAATGGCTAGTTTCCTCTTTGGTGTATTCATCAATTTCATTCATCCATCTAGGCTCATGTAATGAAGACCTTCTGATGTTGACTATGTCAAATTTAAACAGAAAATAAAGGGTTCATTTTCATGTCCTTACTCTGCTTCCTCCTGAAATCAAGAATGAGGAGAGCCACTTTCTAGAGATCTTTAGTACACATGATTATTCTCAGAGCTGACCTACTTCCTTTTTCTCTTTACCATCCATTTCTTCCCTAATAACCTGGGATTGATGCTGCATCTCCTTTGTCATTACATGCCCTGAACAACAAACTATGCACAGAAAAGTACAAATTACACAGTGCTTGAAAATACTATATTTTCATAATTATTATAATCATGTACGAGACCACGCTCACCCTAATAAACCAACAGAGATTCTTTCTTTTCACCCTGCTCTATTTCTTCTTTTTCACTCATAACCCTTCACATAGATGGTTTCTTGTCTTTGGAAAGCCTTCTTTTCCCACCCTAATTCCACTTTGCCTAACTCCTATTTATCTTTCTAGACTGAGGTTTTAAGTGACCTTTGCTTGTAAACTGACCCTAATCATCCTTTCTTGGTTCATTAGATACCTCTTGGCTCTTTGGCCCTCTGTGTACTTATATTATAGAACTTGACACATTGTAATGATTTTTGTTTTTGATATGTCCTTTTTAGGAGACAACAAACTCCTTGAGAACAGGGATTACATCCTAATTTTTTATATATCCACAATATCTAACACAATGACTAGGAAGTATAAATATTTGTTGAATGAACACAATTCTAAAACAAACATTATATTATTTAAATCTAATAATGAGAAAGGTATAATAAAGTCTAAAATTATGAAGATATTTACTACTTAGGATTTCTTTTAAAGTATATGCACTATCGTGTTATCACAAGTGATAGAAAAAAAGTCCACATTTATATTTTACTCAAGTATTTTGACATTCATTGATCTCAGTCTTGAGTTCATTAAATATCCTAAATATATTATAATACATGTTACTTTTTCATAGTAGTCTTTGAGAATTATAGCAATTTAAACCTTAAATAATTTACTTGACAGTACTTTTTTATTAAACTTTGACAAAGAATAAAAACCATCTAAAATATTTGACTTATGTATTAAGTTCTGTATTTTCATTTTTTATTTATTTGAATTGAATGCTGATTATAATATGCACAATAAATTTGCTAGTTATAAGATATGTCATTTGATAATAAAGAGCATAGTCTTTCCAGAAAAAAAAATGTAGATTTTTTGTCCTATCTTCAAGATGTAGCAATAATTCTATAAACACATAATCCAGCAAACATGCCTATGATAATATCAATTTTAGCATCACTTTCAAAGATGAAATAGATTTCTCTAAAAATACTCTGTTTAACCAATATCCTTAAAAATTGAGATAAAATTTGAAATATTATCATTGGGGTCTTAAGAATTTTACAGAAGTACTCAGTACTGAAACCACTGCCCTCTAGGGACATAGTCACAAGTATTTTAAAACACATACTGCAGTGAAAGATTGTATTTTTTACAGTTTTGAAGTACTGCCAAAGGAACTTGTTTTTTCTTTTAAATTATTTATTTGATATTGCTGCCTTCCCAACATTATAGTTGAGTTTACCAGAGCAGTGGCTTTCATACAATGCTATTAAAACCTGAAAATGCTTTGATTTCTTCACAACTCAATTATTTAACTATATAATAAATAACTCATTCTTATTGTACCTAATAACCAATAGAAAAACTATCAAGATTTTGCTCCACATGCTTATTGTTAGAGGAAAATGTTATAAATGTATGCTTATAGCAATATCCTGACATAACTTTTCTTATATTGGCAATTTTTACATATTGTGTTTTTTTATTGATTTAGGAATAAAAGCTTCATTTTTATAACTACTTTTATCTTCATATACTTACAGAGGAAAATAGAGAATGCTGTGTTGCAACTACTACTCAGTGATAGCAAACTTAAAAGTTAAACAATTACATGTATTTTTTTCTTTTTATTCCTCAAATTATCATTATTAGTATTTTAAGATGTTACTATCAGTTCCTGTTTTCCATACAGTAGAGCCTATAGTAGAGTTACATGGTTATATTTATGGTGTTTTCTATAAAAGCAGTTTGGAACCTTTAACTACTGCTCTACTGCTGTAGGACATTCATTTATTCAAAAACTGTTTCTTAACATAAAAACTATCACAACAGTTAATTTTGCTAAAAGATTCTTTTAAAATACACACATACACAAACCCTCAATACCTCTACTTGTATAAAAGAAAGTAAACCATAACCGTAGAGTTTCACCATATTTATTATTCTTCACTGAAGTTACTTTAAATCCACCAAAATGTAGAGACACTACGCTACATTCAGAAAATATGAAAAAAAAGCTTTTCCTATTTTTAAAATATGAATTACAGGTCTTCAGGAAACTCAAGGTAGCCAAAGGTTGGTATAATCATCCACTTTATTCTATTCTTAGACTTCATCAATCAGAAATTAATAATAGATTTATTATGCCACCGGAAGTGGCATCTTCCTTCTTTTTTTCCCCTCACTGTTGCATTCGACTTCTCTTCGCCTTTAATAATAATTGTAGAAGGAAGGAGCTAAAAGACCTTCCTGCCTGAAAATAACAAGAACTCTTACCTGATGATCATTTAGGGCAGTGAATCTCAGAAGTGTGATCCCCAAGCATCAAGTCAGGAACACCAGGGGCTTATTAGAAATACAAATGTCTAATTGTGAGGGTGGGTCCCAGCAAATCGGCATTGTAACAAGCCTCTGGGTGATTGTGTAGTGCACTCAAGTTCTAGGACCATTGATTTAGGGAATAGTTACCATGACAATTACCCATTCTGAGAGTGCACAGAAAATTTTATGCTGTCCTTAAAGATCTTCCCTCTACTTATTGGTTAAACGCAGGAGAAAGTGATGTGATGAGGTGTAACTGTGCCTTTGGACATATTGCAAATTAAGAAAATTTACCCTGACCAATTGTAACTATGGGGCATTTATCTCTCAAGATACAATATGAGGCTTGAGAACCCCAAAGATAGAGGGGTTGTGCTGAATTGAATAGTCTCACTCAGAATTCCTGTCTACCTGGAACCTTAGAATATGACCTTATTTGGAGTAGGGTCTGCAGATCTAACAATTAGGGCGAGGCCATACTGAATGAGGGTGGGCCTGATATCCCCATAAATCATGTAGCGAGAATCCCAGCGAAGAAGACCGTGTGAAGGGGAGACAGAGATTGTAAATTAGTTAGGCTACCACAAGCCAAGAAGCACCAAAGATTGTGGTAAACACCTTTGCTAGGAAGAAGGCACCAACAATTTCTGTTCAGAGATTCCACAAGGAGCAAACCTTGCAGACACCTTGATTTTGGACTTCAGGCCTTTTGAACTACGATTAAATTTGTGTCTGCTGTTTTAAGTGGACCAGTTTTTGCTAAATCATTATGACAGCCCTGGGAGACTAATACAGGAGACTTCATAGGGTTTATATCTTATGGGTACTTTGTGACTTATTCTTTTGCCTTATTTAAGACCATTGCTTGAAAATACACTCTGTAGAGAAAGCTGCCCTGCCACAACTCTGGTAGTCCACCCTCCTCCTCTGCTCACTCACCCCAGACCTTTGAAAAGTCTAGCTTCAGCTATGGAAGTCATACTCTTATTTATTGTTGGAGGGGAAAAGAAAAACTCTCCTAGATAAAATATTAAATGTAGGACCCTTTACACTGTAGAGAAATAATGCATTTGGGTATTTTTAGAAATACACAAATTATGCTAGAAACTGCCTATTATCTTCCATCCATCTGTCTTTCAATAAAATTTTAGATTGCAGTGGATTACGCTTTTTAAGCTACTTTATACTCATTTATTCAAATATATACCAAGCCTTTTAATTGGATCATTTTATATGCAAATAACTAATACTACCAAGTATATCTGGGTCTCCTTCTGTTGCTGTTTTAATGTGTCACGAGTGCACTGACCCTCCACAAACAGGGTTAATTAGAGTGGTGTGTGAATGTGTGAGTGCGGTGGCTGCCTGCCATAGATCTAAGATGAAGAGAGATGTGGAGTTCTTTGTGTCTTAAAAACAAAACACATGTAATTATGAATTGTATATCTAGGAAACCAGCCTTAATGAAATGGATTTGTATTCACTGAACCTTATATGAATAGCTCTGTCCACTCCTTTGTTGTTTTTTTCCCCAAATGACTTAGCACAGCATTTATATTTTAATATACAAATATATGTTTCAATAAGTAATACAAATTGGAAACAACATTTAATAACAAGACAACGTTGATAAAATAACTTAAATAACTTAAAAGATCTGTCTTTTTGAACATGGTGTTAAATTTGATATTTAAAAGAACACATAATGTTTAAGAACATAATTTTTCTGTGCTTTCTTCCATTTTTCATTTCTGCAGCTCTTATTTCTGAACCTGTTAAGGTTTCAAGTTTCCCCTAAAACTTTTAATATGCTTAGTCAATTTGTCAACATTGTTTTTTAGTATTTCTCAATTATCTTTTTGAGCCAGCATAAAGATCTCTAAGATATTTTTGAGACAATTTCCTGAAAACAATAAGAACAATACCACATTTTAATCTAACAGTGATAGTACTATTTGAATTTCATGTTTAGAAGTCTGGAGTTTACTTTTAAAAATCAGCATGTAAGTAATAAATATTTTTATGTAAGGACTAAATTAAGAGATGTTATGTCGAATATGACAGTATTAAGCAAGATCACTTGAATATCTATCCTTATTATATGTAGATTTATGCTATTAATATTTCTATGCTAACCATTCAAACAACCAAACAAAACCACCATTTCATTTTTTCAGCATATCTACTACTCGTCTGTGCTAAGTATTAGGTATTAGGGATAGAGAAAATATTCAGCTTCTACTTTTGAATAATAGTAGTTTAACAGCAAACAGGGAGAATAAACAATTATGAGTCAGCTTAAATACAGAGTTGGGGTACTTGGACTGGAAGAAATTAAGAAAGGGTACTATTTGGTTTCCTAGGACCGCAAACCTAGTGGTTTAAAACAACAAATGTATTCTCTGATTCTCTAGTTCTGGAGGCTAGAAATCCACAGTGAGAGCCCCAGCAGAGCCACACCCCTCTGAAGGCTCCAGGGGTGGATTGTTCCACACCTCTTGTAGCTTCAGGTGCCTCCAGGTGTTTCTTGGCCTGTGCCCACATAACTCCAATCTTTCACTATCTTCTTATGGCCTTCTTTGTCTTCTCTTTCATCTCATATAAGGGCATTGTCATTGGATTTAAATCCTACCCTAGTCCAGGATGATGTTTTCTCAAGATCTTTATCTTAATTACATCTACAAAGACACTTTTTCCAGATAACAGTCTCAGGATCTGGGTGAACACATATTTTGGAACCATTTGACCCACTCTCACTACCCAGAGGAGGTGACACCTTCATCGCAGAGCAGCTTGGAGGAGAGGAGGGAGAAATGTGAACTCTTTCCTAAGCATGGACAACGTGATAAGTGCTAGTCTTTTCCACTTTTGACACAATGCCTGGCACAGCAAGCACATCATGACTATGGGATTATGAATGAAATATACTCATGAAAGTGTTCAGTAGGCAGGTGGACATTCAAATCTGGAGATCAGGAGAAAGATGTGGGTTGGACAGAAGGGTGGATAAGATTACTAAGGGAAGAAGCTGTGTGGAAAGAGGAAAGCAAGGATCAAGAGACAGTCCATCTTTAAGCAACTGGCTGAGGAAGAGAAATTTCGGGGTGAGGGGGTGGAAAAAACACAAAGAAAAACCAAGAGAAAGGGGTGCAATAGTAGACAAGAGAAACAGACTGTGCAAGTTGTTACAGATCATTAAAGCCACTGTGCTAGAATATTCCACTTGTAACCTCTCTGCTTGTTGCAGGCCGTCTTATCATGTTCACAGTGATAGAACACAGTTTGTAAACTGCGATTCTGACCCTGATCTTCCATGTAAAAGAATGTCCTTTGGGCATCCCACTGAATCTACTATAAAACATCAGTCAGGCACACATAACATGAACTCAGAGCTGTTCCTGATCAGTAGTGTGAAATGAATAAAGAATAAAAGGACCCTTCGTTTTTAAACTCTAGAGATTTAAAACCACCTTAGACTTTGATGCCATCATCAGCGTTTTCCTTTATAACATCTGCAGGTAAGTGAATTTGGGGTTCTTTGTTGTTGTTGTTGTTGTTGTTGTTGCTGCTGCTGCTGATAACTGAAATACCCTGATGTCTATAACCTCAACTATCAGAAGGACACTGAGCAAAATATTTCATGGCATGTAGTCAGAATACCACAAATTTGACTCTCAATTCCACATTGAAGTATAGTTGAACATGGCAGTCCCTTTTTATAACTTAGTATTGCCCCCACAACATGCTTAAAGTAATAACTGTGTTCTAATTCAATTGTATCAACTAATTTTTTAAAGGAATGTTTAAGTTTAAGTTTGGATATTGTGAATGTTGTTATTTAAATAGTAGCAATTATTGACAGGTTTTGAATCATTTTCTCTGCTTTATGCAATTATGGCAAGTGTGTTAGTTTAAAAAACAACTAAAAATTGACTTGCTATTATTTACCTTAAACCTGAAAAAATAAAAGAACTAATTTAAAATGAACTCTAGCTATTACATATTTTTTAGATTAAAAAATGTGCGAATTTAGATGTGATTCTTCAGAGAATTATTTGAAATTTTGTTGTATAAAGATTCTATGTGAAACTCTATAAATTAGAATTACAAAGTATATGGGTCAATAAGAAATTATTAAGTTGGAGCATGTACAAAATATGATTATGATGTTTTGTTTTGCCATTCTATAGTAACTGATATATATTAAAATCTATAAACTTGGAATTTATACCAACTCAATAGATAAACATAACCTTTATTTTAGGATTAAATCACACAAAATTACATATCTTTTCTTATTCTACTGTTATTTTGATAACACAATTTAGAGAAATCCAGCAGAGTACTTTCTACTCTTTCAGCATTTATATTCAAAAACTACATATATGTAGCTAATTAGAATTTAATAAGCCTTTTACCCAAGAGAGAATTCTGGTCTCTGTAAAGCTTTTATCTTTGCCCTACTTATTATGCCACTATCAAGCTCTTTTTTCTGTAGGCTTATTTTTTTTAAGATTTATTTTTTATTGTTTTTGACAGAGAGAGACAGAGAGAAGGGGGAGGGCCCAGAGCAGTCTCCATAGTTGTGCGTCATTGGTTTTCTACATAGTTTCATTCCACAGGTGGGCGTAGGGCTGCACAGGGCAGGAGCTGGGATGGGGGCTTCCCACATGGAGCTCGTCCCAGCGAGAACTGAACTGGGGGCACAACTCAGTTCAGCATATGGGTTGGCATGAGCCAGGGCCAGGATTCGATCCTCAGATCCCAGGGCTGGAAGATGAGCGCTCAACCAGCTGAGCCATCCTGGCATCTCTAGGCTTATTTTTTTTATCAGTACAATTATATGGGTTTTTTCCTACATGTTACAATTATGCCGTTTTCTTTATATGAATAGTGATTTCTGGAGAAAATGCTCTTTGAAATATTAGAAAAATAAAAACTGTCATTTCTATAGACATGAATTCTATAGAATAGGAATTCTAAAAAAATAGGAATTTGTGAAATTCTTCATGAGCTATTGCTATACAACATTCAATGTGAATCTGACTCTTTGCTGTTCACATTAAATGAAGGGTAATTGTGCAAAAATAAGGCCAAGAAAAGTGAAACACGGGATTTCATAGTTTATCAGAAATCAAACATTTTATAGTGCCAATAATTCAACATAATATAGTCTCAAATGATACTCTACAATGCATTGTATCTATGTGTGTGTACATGTGTGTGTGCATTGCTATGGTTTGTCAAAGCAATATGTCACTACAAATATGAGAGAGCCTGAGAATTCCACTGAAATTTGTTTATAGATGGTGTAATTTTATAAAGAAAAAGACATTCAGCTTCTTAGATGAAATAGGTTTTTCATGTTTCTGCCCAGGTCTTATCTTACTCTCCCTACATCTCCCATTTGTCACACGTCTTCTTTGTCTTTCCTTTCCCTTTCCTCCTTCTCTTTTGTCCTTCTGTTTTTCATACTTCTTTCTCTAACCTTTAGTTCTCTATGCATAATCATAAAGTGTTCCATTTAGTATGATTCCTTTTTAAAGTTTATCTCCAAATAATTATCATTTAAATGGTAGTTCATTACTCAAGGATGTTCATCACTAGCAATGAAGCCTCTTGACTGGCCTGAGAAGACTCACGTTATTATTCTGAGTTTATGTCCTCTCTAGCACAAAAACTCTGACTCTTAACGTTGATCCCAGTGATGAAAATCCACTCACAATGCCCTCCTTTCCTTGTGAAATGGCCTGACAGCATCCAAATTCATTAGCTGTAGTGCCCTGGGAGATTAGATCACGTTCCTGATTGTACACACACAAATGTTTGTGTGTATAGAAATGCATTAGCAAGGGAGGCTTGAGCGCAACTTAAGGGAGCCTGCATGGTCATATGTTTGCTAGGTAATTTGAGGTGTTCTTCATATAGATGCCTACTTTGATGTTAGCGAGGGTTCTTGCCTGTTATTACTTCGCTGTAATCGAATGGTTACACTATGCCCAGTCTCTGGCTCTCCATGAAGGCTCTGCTCAGCACCATGCTGCCACTGTGGGTTTTAAAACACAGCTGATGCTTCTATGAATCCTCTCCTATCCCAAAAATAGTTAGGTGATGCTGGGGGACCCAAACACACCACACAAATGAAACAGGGCATAGGAGAGGTCATGAAGGAACTGTTAAATTTAACATCAGATGGCCTTCTATTAATTTGCTGAAAAGAAAACCCATTTTTGTTGTATCAAAACTTGCAGCTAATGTCCATGGCTGCCAACTTCCTATGAAATAAAATGCATTTTTTGCAAGTCCCTGAATCATATCAAAATTCAGTGAGGTATTTTGATGCATGATATGTATATGAAATGATCGGTTTAATCTCAATCCCAATAAGAAAGTTTAAGGGAAAAACCATAAAAATAGACAATGTAAAGTAGCAGTTCTCTACACTGGCTGCATATTAGAATTTAGAAGGAATTTTTAAAATATACAGATGCTCACAATTCACCTCCTAGAGATTGATTAGATTGATTTAGTTGGTCCATTTTGGGCCCAGTCACTGTTATATTAAAAGCTCCCTAGGTAAATTTCCACTGTTGTAAAAGATGGGTATTAAATGAGAGAATAATCTGATTCACCTATTTACTGTCAATGATGGTAGTGATGATAATGATAATGATAGTAATTCTAATTGAATTTTCTATGAGCTAAACAACTTTTCCAAGTATTTTACATATAGTAACTCATTTAGTACTCACAACTGCTATTTCATGAGGGCAATACTATTTTTGCAGATGAGAAACAGGTACAGAGAGATTATGTAACTCACTGCAGGAGTTGGCAGAGATAGAATATTAATCTAGAATGGGGTTCCAGGATCCCATATACTTACAGCCTCAAATAATATGAAATAAACCAGATCATGTTGCCCCAGCTCACTCATCATTTCCCTTCCCCTCTTCTTGGTTGTTGCAGCATATAACCATGGTACAGTTTCACCAATCCCACTATTTATTAGATGACAAATGCCTTGAGATTTCTCTCTACTGACATTTAATTCCCACCCCATTGTGTTTGCCTTGCAATGAAATAACACCAGATCTTCAAGATTCCCTGGGAGATGGTGATTAATCTCTTTTGGAAAGGGAATCTCTTTATTTCTCAGTACAATGGAAAAAATTTAAGGCTTTGGAATCAGAAACAAAATCAATTATGTACCTTTCTTTATTAATCCTAGAGCCTTGAGCAAGTAATTTAACTGACACTTGGTTTCTTAATCCATTAAATGGAAATGGTAATTCCTAAATCATAGTATTTTAAAGGATTAAATGGCATAGCATACGAGTATATAAAGGTCCTTTGCACACTCAGTGTAGGCACTCAATGTACATGGTCTACCTTTCCTTTTACGATGCTCCCATTCCACGTACATAGATAGCTATGAGCCCAGTAACTCTTGTATAGCTTCTACATTTCTGCTTTTCTTGTTTTTCTTAACTTCTGTATTTATAAGGTTATATGGTAGAGCCAAAGTGTGTATGAAAAGGATCTGCCAGGTAGAGATCTTCTTATGTAACTTTAGGACACTAAAATTGTTAGGAACAAAATGCCTCTTAATGTCTTTCACTACTCACCCTTCCACTACCAATCTATCCAAAAGTCTAAAATCTCCATTTCTGTATTTCACCTAAGGAACTGTTAGAAGATATTGCATTTGTCTAAATAAGGCATATGTCATCTTATTTTATTTACACATGGCTACATATTGGCACCCTTACAGCTGGTACCATTAATGCGCATAATGAGAGTGAATGAAGGACTGGAGAAAAGGCAGTTACAATTTTTTTAACAAATAATCTGACTTGAGCTCACTTCAATTATAGTGCTTCAACTATAGGAAACAAGTTTTGGCAAAACAAAATAGCCTTTAAAGTTTTTAATGTGTCTATTTGCTATAGTCTTCCTGAAAAAAAAAATGCTTGTTTATTTTAATGTGTTATATTGGTCTAGTTAATCAAGTCACAATACGATACTTTTACTACATAAAGAGTCCAATAAAAGGAAGTCATTATTTTCTGTAGATTTGTGACTCTTCAGGGACATGGCTGATCCTCCTATCTTTGGTGGACCATTTCTGCTCTCTAAACACCTTCTTTCTGATACTGTTAATTTCCTGTGAGACTTATTTCATTTTCTTGATATAGCTTAGTCTTTAGTATCTTGTCGGACTTTTGAAACTTACTTTCAATCTTTGCATTTTCTGATTCCAAAGATACACAATTGCTTTGAAGAGTTTCAATATAATATGTAAGCTCTTTTATCTTCTCTAGCTAATTTACTAGATAGTTGAGTAATTTTTTCAAAGGTTTGTAAAGAAGGATTTGCTTGATGGCATACATTTGTCTTCAAAGCTTCTCATCTAAATGGTCTCCAAGTTCTGACCCTTACATTATATGCAGTCCCTAGTACCCATCATCTATATCAGGGCTGGGCAAGACATCAGTCACAGTCCACCTGAGGACTGCCAAGCAATTTTGGGGTGACCTCCAAAATAATAAAATAAAAAGCTAGTGGACCACAATATTTGAAGAAGTAGCCATGCCCTGAAAAATTCTCCCCAGGTCTGATCTATGTCATCTCCAAGAATAGAAAACAATTGGGATGCCAAGATAGCTCAGCAAGTTGGGTGTTTGCCTTGCAACTGCAAGGTCCGGGATCCAATCCCGGCCCCAACCTGTGCAAACCCATATGCTGAACTGTGGCACAAATGGTAACCACCAGGATGGCTGCAGAGATTGTTGCCTCCCATGCAGGAGGCCCCAAGTTTGGTTCTGACCCCACGCAACCACAACAGTGTAAAATGAACCTATGTCACAACTAATGATATATAACTATGGAGACTGCTCTGGACCCTCCCTGCTTCTCTCTCTCTCTCTCTCTCTCTCTCTCTCTCTCTCTCTCTCTCTCTCTCTCTCTCTCAAACAATAAAAAAAAATAGCAAACAAGTATGGCATATTCAACAAACGTTCAGGCAAGTTCTAGATCTGATGATCCTTCTCATGTAAAGAAAAATATACCTTTGTGTTTTCAACCTATTTTTCCCCTGCTCCTTGAGTTCACTAACATTTTTTTTTTATCTTTTACCTTCATTCATATGAAAATAGTTTTAAACTTTCCCAAAAATGGAATTTTATCAAATGTGTTCTTCAGTACTGTCTATAATGTTTTAAGAATTTGTGTTGGGGGGAAGCCAGGATGGCTCAGTGGGTTAAGCGCTCACTTTGAAGCACCAGGGACTGGGGATCAAATCCCGGCCCCGGCCTGTGTGGAACCATATGCTGAACTGGGAGCTCCCCCAGTTTAGTTCTCTCTCTGTCTCTGTCTCTGTATCTCTCTCTCTCTCTCTCTCTCTCTCTCTCTCTCTCTCTCTCTGTCAAAAATAAATAAATAAATACATATATATTAAAAAAAAACAAACAATAAGAATTTGTGTTGGGCCTCATTGAAAACCATCCTGGGCCACAGTTTGGACATGCCTGGCTTAAATTGATTGGGGTTAAATGCATTCCTTCAGTGACTATATTTTGTCCTTGCAATGTCAACCATCACCTCATTTTGTTCAGGATATTCAGATTTCTTTTCCCCACTTTTTTTTCTTAGAAGGTCTATTTTAACCTCAGTAAAAAGTACGATCTATTTCATTTAAAAGTAACTGTTGGGGGAAGCCAGGGACTGAGGATCGAATCCTGGCCCCTGGCCCCTGTGGGCCCATATGCTGAACTGGGGAGTGCCCCCAGTTCATTTCTCACTGGGGTGAGACCCCAGCCCAGTTCCTGCCCTGTGCAGCCCCACCCACCTGTGGAATGAAACTATGTGAAAAAACCAATGATGTGCAACTATGGAGACTGTTCTGGGACCTCCCCCTTCTCTCTGTCTCTGACTCTGTAACTCTCTCTCTCTCTATCAAAAACAATAAAAATAAATCTTTTTTTTAATTAAAAAAAAAATGCGACTGTCACATACCCAGCATTTCAAGTAACTTATGTTCAAGTCTGGCCTCCAACAAAGAGATCTCAGGTGCTTCATTGTCTTCCTTAAAATGCTAAAGCCTGCCATAAATTTTAACATTTTTTTCATTTAGGACAGAAAACACTGGGTCAAGCTCTTTATTTCCATGCTTATAAAGCAAGCGTTTAGCTGTATGAAATGCAAATGAGAGCTGCCCATACCACATGTCCCAGAGAAAATTTGCATCCTGGACCTGGACTCACTTGAAAGTGTAGTGCTCACAACCTCACAGGCTCTCCAGGGTAAGCCTGTAGTGAACCTGTGTGCCTGTGAGTATGGCTTCAGTGGCACAAGTGGCTGCCACAGAGCTTCAGGTTACCAGAGTCCCACTGGCCACAACGGACTGTAGGTAACCAAGAACATACTTCTCACAACCCAAGTCAGCTGTTGGCAACCAAGACAAACCAGCAAAAAAATGGATCAAGGATGTGGTCACCTTTCCTCTCACTCTTATCCTATCATGGATCACAAAGAAAACAGTGACATTTGTATTACCACCAAGGAAAATGGGTGAGGCTATTTATAACTCACGCCACCTGGAAGCCACAAGGGACAAACCATCTATGTCTTATACCTGTGAACCTTCCAAGCTTGCTGGCTGTCAGGAAAGTCTCCTACCCATGTCATATGCTAAGACCCCTTCTCTGTATTGGACTTCTAGACTACAGTCCAAGACATGAATCCTGCCTTGAAAAGTCTCCCCAAAATACACCCCACCCCAGTTTATTGTTGGTCAGTAATTATGTATGTGAGTTGGGATACACAGCCTTAAAAGGGTTTCTTTTTAATTCTGCCTATTTTCGCTTCCTGTATTTTGAAGCTGTTTTTAGTTGTATGTCATCTTGATGAATTGATCTATCTATTACTATAAAATATCCTCTTGATCTCTGATAATTCATGTTGTGTTGGAGTCTAACATGCCCAATGTATTTTAATATAGGCATACCAACATTTTTGTGGTATATTGTTTTGTACTCTTTTGCTTCAACCAATTTGTGTTTTTATATTTAAAACATATATTTTTAAAAAAGAATATTGTTTGGACATGCTTTTTAAATTCAGATTAATAGTGTTTACTCCATTTACATTTAAAGTAATATTTGCTGTCATTAGGCTTAAGGTTTAAGTCTACAATCTTGGTATTTGTTTTCAGTTTGTGTCATCTGTTCTTTGTTTTTGTGTTCTTTATTTCTTTGCATTCTTTTGTTAATTACATTTTTACTCTTCTATTATTTTCCTCTATTGATCTTTTTTATTATACCTTGATGGAATGATTCTTTTATAGTAGCTGTGTATAGCTGTGTATCATTGTGTAGCTTAATGTAATTGAACTAAATGAACAATCTTGAGAACCTTATAAAAGTATAACTTCATTTATTCACATACTCTTCTTCGTTTTCTTTTTATTATACATTTTATTTACTCAAGGTAATAAACACAAAATACATTATTTTAAATAGGTAGATAAATAATAATTTTTTTAAAGATCTTTGATTCTTGCCCATTCTATCCCTTAGTTATCTACTTACATATTCTATTCATTCTTTTGTGTAGATTTAAGCTCCCATCAAGAATAACTTTTCTTGGGGAAGTTGGGATGGCTCAGCAGGTTAATCGCTTGCTTTGCAGCCCTGGGGACCGAGGATCGAATCCCGGCCCCGGCCTATGGAGACCAATATGCTGAACTGGGGTGTGCCTCCCATGTGGCAGGCCCCCAGCTCAGTTCTTGTCCCCTGGCTTTGCCCCTAGCTCAAAGGGGCATGCCTCCCATGTGAGAGGCCCCCAGCCCAGTTCCCGCCCTGCATGTTCCCCGCCCACCTGTGTGGAATGAAACCATGTTGAAAACTGGTAACATACAACCATGGAGACTGCTCTAGCCCCTTCTCCACCTCTGTCTCTCTCTATCCCTCTCTCTCTGTCTCCGACAAAAACAATAAAATAAATATTTTTCAAAAAATAATAATTTTTTTTCGTCTTGAGAAACTCATTTATTGTAGTGCATATGTGCTAGAAAAAAGTTCTCTCAACTTTTGCCTTATTTCACCCTCATATTGAAAGATTTTTGTTTTTGAACAGAGAAATCTCTATTAACAGGTACTTTCCTTCAGCACTTTGTAGATAATGCATTGTCTTATGGCATCTAGTGTTTTAAAAGGAAAATCAGACATCAGTCTCAAAGTTGTTTCCTCTACATGATGTAATTTATGAAAAAAATTAACATTTGCTCTTTATCTTTGTTTTTCAGCAGTTTAATATAAAATTACTCAGTGTATTGTTGGTTGTTTTGTTTGTGGTTTTGTTATTACATTTATGTGGCATGGGTTTCACTCAGCTTTTATCGTACATGAGTTGAAATCCTTCAGTTTTGGAAAATACTTGCCTATGATCTCTTCAAATATTTCTTCTAGCCCCGTTTCTCTCTCATATTTTTTGGGGACTCCAATATCCAATATTGTGTTACAATCACAGATTTTCTGTTGCAGCTTCATCATTTTTCTTTTTCTTTATATTTCAGTTTGGAGGATTTTATTGACCTGTCTTAAATTTTACTGATCTTTTCTTCTGCTTTGCTCAGTCTACTATTCAGCCCACTATCATTTCCATTTGGTTCTTTCCTATTGTGCCCATATTTCTTTTTTTTTTTTTTTTTTAAGATTTATTTTATTGATTTTTGACAGAGAGAATCAGAGACAGAGAGAGACAGAGAGAAGGGGCAAGGCCCAGAGCAGTCTCCATAGTTGACATTAGTTTTTCCATATAGTTTCACTTCACAGGTGGGCACAGGGCTGCACAGGGCAGGAACTGGGCTGGGAGCCTCCCACATAGGTCCCGGCAAGAACTGAACTGGGGCCACACCCCAGTTCAGCATGTGGGTCCGCATGGGCCGGGGACGGGATTTGATCCTCGGTCCTCGGGGCTTCAAAGCAAGTGCTTAACACACTGAACCATCCCAGCTTTCCCAATGTGCCCATATTTCTACTGAAATTCCCCAACTGATAATGTGTGCTTCCCACTCTTTTCACTATATTCTTCTAACATAAATTATCATAAATTTTTTTTGTAATCCTTGACTTTTTTAAGTCCTACAACTAGGCCATTTGTGGGTCTGCTTCTATTGCTTTTTTTTTTTTTTTTAATATTC
>PVKE010020195.1:0-27721 GCA_004027555.1 Craseonycteris thonglongyai
GGGGGGCCCCTGCGGGCCCGGGGGAGGGGTGCCCGTGCGGAGACGGAGGCGGCCCCGTGACGCCCCCGCTCGGTCACCTGTGCGGCAGGTGCCGCAGTCCCGCCCCCGCGGCCAGCGGCGCCCCCACCCCCACCCCACGCGCGCCAGGGACCCCCGAGCGGGGCCCCCTCGGCCGGGCGGGACTCACCGTCCACCGTCTTCTTCTTGAACAGGGACGCCATGGTCAGGGCGCGCCCGGTCTGGTCCGGTCCGGCCCGGCCCGCGGCTGGGAGAGGACGGGAGGGCAGGAGGGCTCCGCGGGGCGAGGGCTGCGGGGTCCCCGGCAGGACCCGCAGAGGCCGCTGTGCGCAGCGCAGCCGCGGCGCCCGGAGCTCAGCTGACGGCCAACTCCACACACTTTTTTTTGGAGAAGTCACTTGTGGGTGGTGCCTGCACCGGGCGAGCGCGCCTGCGCAGTGAGGCGCCCGAAGCCGGGCGAGCGCGCCGGCGTCGGGCGAGCGTGCGCCTGCGCAGTGAGGCGCCCGAAGCCGCCGCCGCCGCTGCCCTCACCCCCGGCGTTGGGGCGGGGGCTCCGGCCTTTGCACTCTCTTCATGCAACACTGTCATGTTCTTGGGTGGAAACATGCAAAAAACAAACCAACAACACCCACATCTGTACACGGGTTTATAAGGTGACCAACCGTCCTCCTTGAGGGAGGACAGTCCTCCTTTGGGAAGCTCTGTCCTCCCTCCAAAACCAAAAGTGTCCTCCTAGATGTCCTCCTTTTCGACTTGTGTTCAGTGTTTTTCCACAGAACAACCAGACATTAACATAGACAATGGTCTATTTGAACAAATTAGAAAACTGAACATTTATTTAAATTCTGAAAAATGGGTCGAGGGGGAACATGAACATGTTGAAGTTGATCAAAGATGGGTGGAAATAGTCAACCATTTAAAAAATGCACATAATACCCTATGAAAATGCACTTCTTTCTAGTCCAATTTACCTTGTGCTACCCTGGCACTAATGCAGCTGTTGAAAGTGTATTTCCAGTGGCTCATGATTTTTGGACAACTGAGAAATCAAGACTGAATGTTGATACTCTAGCTGCAGCCCTTGCTGGGAAACTCAATATGAAAAATAGTTCCTGTACGGATATTTCTCATATTTTGTTAGAAAATGACACATAAAAAATATTCCATCGAAAAATATTCATATTTAAATAATAATCATAATATGCCTGCGTTATCTATTTATTATATTATAATGCTTTCTGTTTAGTTATTGTTGCAAAGAATAAATTTTTTTATTTGCAATATTTGTTTCTTTCATTTATGTACTTCTTATTTATTTATGTCCTCCTTTTCATTGGAAAAAAGTTGGTCACCTTATAAATATGGAAAACGTACATTCTTTGGATCAAGACATTTCACTGTGTGCATACCGGTATGCGTGTGTGTATGTGTGTGTGTGTGTGTGTGTGTACACATATATATCAGTTTAACACGTTAAGTGTCATGTCAGTCACTGGTGACCGACAGTATACTTTTTGTGCAGGCCGCAGTATTGTATGTTAACTGACAATACAAAATTAAAAAAAATTACATTCTATTAATAAATTTAAAATAATTTCAAGATGATATCATGAATACAAAAATTTTTAAAAAGTAAAAAAAAAATTAATGAGTTTTAAACATAAAAATGGTTGTCCTTTGCAGGTTTCACAGAATGTTACAACAGGTGAAACATTTTAAATAAATTCAAGATGATATCACAAATACAAAAAAAAGAAAAAATAGTAAAAAAAAATTTAATGAGTTTTAAACATAAAAATAGTCCTTTGCAGGTTTCACAAAATGTTACAACAGGTGAAAGGTATAATCCTTGGTTGATCACCTCTTGGATCATGACATTCTTCAATATTCTCATCCTCTTCGTCTGATGATGAAAAGATAACGACTCCATACACCGTTTTTTAGGAAAAATAATTTCACTAGAATCACTTTCACGCTCCTCTTCTGCTGACATTTTCACGTTCAAGGGTAAAGAAAAATCTTTTTCTGCACTGGAACAAGAAGCGCAGACAACTGGCTGAACATAAAGCATTTTTAAAATAATACATTGTACAAATTGCGGTAAGTAATAAATATTCACACAGTAAATGTATTCCCTATACAAACATTCAGCCTTATTGCAACCTAAACAGATCTCCGGTTGCCAGCATTTCGGTGAAATCTGATATAACGGGCCAAGCGGTCAGCAAGACAAAATAGCCTGGGTGCTTACCGTGTTAATATATTATTTCACTATTTAGCATCTTAATTTTGCTTTGAATTTCCTAAAGTGCTTTAAGCAACACTGCCTTCTTCAGGTTAAAAATAATAATAACTTTTTTTTTTCATTGATATGGTTTCTGCTACGGAAGACACTCCAATAATAGAGTCAATATTATCAGTCACCTCTGGCTTTATGAATCACGTCTGAAGGATTTTTAAGTATGCGTGTTATTCAGACTTCCCTTCCCTATCCCACCACCCCCCTGCCTCCCATAAGACATAAAAGCCCTCAGGGCCACTTGATAATCTTTCTGTTTCTGCTAAAATTGAGCTAAGAGTTGGCTCGTGAAAACTTTCTCAGAATCACATAGGAGCATGCGATGTAATATTGTCTTTCTCCTTCTCAAGTTATTCTAGACATTATGGGGAGGTGAAGAAGGAAGGACATAGGAGAGGCTGTGAGGGAGGAGACTTCGTCTCTGCACCCAAGGCCTGGTGGTTCCTGGAATGAACGCTCAGAAAGGCGGTTTGCCCAGCTGCCTGTTGTCATGAGTGGCGTGGAGCTTGCTTGAGTGCATGAGGCAATAAGCGGTTTCGTGTGCAGTGATCCTATGCCTCCCTGCTGCAGTCACCCTGGAGTTACTACTCCTGCACCATCTCCCCCACGGATACAATTGTCACTGTTGGGAAAATGCCAAACTACTTAGCAGCAACCATATGGAAGATGCTCCCAAATGCACACACAGCGGGAGCTAAAGACAGGGCTTGCTCGTGACAATAAAGACAAAATGGAAAGACACAGTGTTCTGACTCGACACTAATAGCTTGATTCTGACATACAGGTCAGGTCATGTGCACCAGACCGACTGCAATCCAGTTGGATTAATTGGTGGCCAAAACGAAGGGCAGGTATCCTTAAACATAGCTGAGATTTAGGACAACGAGAAGCCATAAACTACAAACACGAGACTGTTTTTTCGTGTGTTGTGAGCCACCACTCTCCCACGTCAACTCGCTGAATCCACAAGACACATATATAAGAATAGTGGATAAAGAAATGATTTAGGTTGTACTCTTTTTCAATCTCCTATCCTATGGTCACATCATTATGACCCAATACTCTTCAAGAGGTTCCCAGGACCCCATCGTGGGTTCCATGAATTTGTTCGATCAGCTCACAGAACTCTGGAACCCTGTTTACTCCTTACATGACTGGTTATTACGAAAGATATCAAAGGGTAAGAATAAACAGCCCGAAAAAGAGGCATGGGGCCAGGTCCTAAAAATGAGCTTCTGTTTTTGAAAGTTGGGTCTCAGACGTGAAGGCAGGTGACTGTGTTCTGGTTTTCCAAGCTGGACGCTCCCCGAACACTGTCCTTTGGGGTTCTCAGGGAAGCGTCATTACATTGGCGTGATTGATTAAATCATTAGCCATAGGAAACCTGTGACTCAACTCTGGTCCCTGTCCTTTCCCCAGACGGGACTGGAAGTTTCTTCCTCTGATCACTGGGTGAGTTCCCCTGGTGACCAGCCCTCCTCCTCAACCAAATGTATCTTATTATAAACCACAATATGACATTGTCCCCCACAAAGCAACAGGCTTTGCTTCAGTATAAGAAAAAAGGCTTTAATTATAAAATAAATAAGTCATAGGGATGTAATAGGTAGCATGGGAACTACAGTCGATAATGTATTAGCTCTTCATGGGGAAAAGCCTAACTAGACTGATCAATTTGCAATGTATACGAATGTTGAAGCATGTTGTACGCTCGAAGCTCATATGTAATATTGTATGTCAATTAAAAATGATAATATAATAATACTAAAAACAAAGAAAGAGCTCCAAAAACCAGAGCTACTCAAAAATGGGATGATATGTGAGATGGTAAGCTGCTCGTCAACAAAGTGTTGTAGTGGGATCACGTTGTAGACAGGATTCCTTCAAAGAGTCAACGGCTCGATTACAAGATCGCTAAGGTCTCTTTAAGATCTGGAATTTTATTCTGAATAATGTATAACTTAGGCCCAAAATCTTGGTGTACGGTGTTTCATGCCTTACAGACAGTACTACTAAATCTTGCTGGCTTCACCTTAAAAGCCAAAAAGCTATATAGCTTTTCACAATTTTGAATCATCTGGATGTAGGTAAACTTCATCTCTTATCTAAATGAAGACCATCTATTTTATTTCCCTTCTTCCATTCCTACGTCACTGCAGTCTTGTGAGGAAAGTGACCCTGTTAAAAATGAATCAGATTATGCTACTCCGTTTCTCAAAAAGTGATCGACATACTGTCCATATTTATGCCTGGACCACATACACACCCGTGTGTGCCCACGTTCACATACACACATCTGTTCCACCAATCAAACTTCTGTTGTTCATACATTAAATGTCCAAATTTTTACCATTCAGGTTGCCCTCCTAATTATTTCCCTTCGTTATGTGTCACTTGGGTGGAACATAATCATTTAGATTATATCATAGAAGTATGCCTCGTGCTCTGTACACTGTATTTCTGAGAGCACTGTGATTGCATGAGCGTTTAGACTATTCTGTTCTTTGAATTGCATCAAACTTTTGGCTTTAAACTTTAAAGGCTTGCTCAGTCCTCCCCATCCTGCACTTGATTGACAGATAGTTGTAACCCAAATACAAAAATGGCCATTCATCACTGGAGACATCTATTCGTTTTTGCATTGGTGAACATGCAAGCACATTTGAGGCATTGTTGCTATCTGTGAATCCATTCACACCAAATCATCGAGGACAGTGGAGGGTGTGGATGCTCTAAGGTTGCTATTTCCAATGTTCACTCACAAAGGAACACAAGGTTTGACCTGAGGGAATGGTAAGCGAGAGAGATAGCTCTGATTGTTGCTTTTCTTCCTGGCTCCCGATTCTCAGGGCACTGCGTCTACACTGGGTCCCGTGCTCTCAGTTTCTACAATCCTGGAGCAGATAGGCAGCTCTTAATTCTATGTGACTAAAGGACAACGATCAGATGAAATGATCGCTAACACGTGGATAAGTTTTGTACATGTCAAGCCAGATCCTGTATGGAACGTTTTCCCAGGTTTTAGCATGTCCCCCATGTTTTAGTGTTAAAAATTTAGAATTTTTCCTGTACGTCTGCACCCATGCTCTTGGTACTCCCAGAAAGTCAACTCAGTTCTCTCGCTGTCAAATTTTGCTTTTAAAATACATATACGCCATAAGGCACGAGTCGGACTAGTCGGACGTTTCGTAAATGAAAAAGCCAAATGAGTATCCTAAATGTGTGTCGCTACACATCATTGGTTTTATAGTCTAAAAGAGTTCATGTGTTATTTGGAATATAAAGCAACATGATCCGTTTGCAAAAATAAACTAAACTTTGCCCTGAATTCCTCACAGTGTGTTAATAGTAGTTGCACATGAGTAAATCAAGACAGAATTTGTGCCCTGTAGCACAACAGAACATATGTATATATTTGCTTTTCAATCCAATAAAGGCTCCAGAGTGCAGAAGCACCACCATGCAAAATAAAAATGAACCTCCCTAGAGGGGTAATGGATTTGGTCCTTCAATGAAATAAACCATAATAGCTATCTTACATTCTATCTCGGATGACTAGAAATCAGGAGAGGCTCTGGATGTTAGATTTTGGTAAATCAGTAAGGATAATTTGCTAGAACAATGGCTTTGTCTTTTCTATACAAATACAGTGACCTTTTTAGGATGGTACCTATTTCAAGCTACATTCGAGTGAGCTTCTCTTCCTGGCGTTAATCACTTAACAAAACTTCTAGAGCGCCTACTATTGAAATGCATGATGTTAGTAATTTTGTGGGGTCCAAATACGAACTTGACTTCAATTTTGTTCAAAACCAGGGCTTAAATAACAGGCCACATTATATGGCCACACGTTTTGAGGCCATTGACAAAATTACATAATTAGTCGACTTTCTGGCTTTTTACATAATTAAACCATTGTTTCACCTGAGTGACGCACAGATAAAGGCTTTTAATTCTTTTAATGCCACCTATGAGTTAAAAGTGTGACGCCAGGAATCAGTATCACTATCCATGTGCGAATTCACACCCTGCAATGCGATCGTGGCCTTGGCTCAGGCCCCAGCTGGTCCTGGGTCGCCTCTCCCTTCAGCCACCACGCCTCCACCATGGTCACCTCCCGGCGTCCAACACACCTGAGGCCATGTTCAGCCCATGTTCCCAGGCTCCCAGCTCACTCCCTCTTCTGCAGGCTCCGGTTCATGTTCTGAGACCCCATCTGTCCCTCCCCTTCCCTCCTTTTCTCTTATACCTTGTGTTCTTGGGTTTGTAATTATTTGTCACATGTAACTCCTGGTACCACAGATATGTTAAAAAATGAATGCAAAAATTCCTTTATAATACAAAAAACAAGTACCTAAGTATAAACAAATAGAAATTTGAATTAAAGAATTAACAAAACATTTTTCCCTGAAAGTTTAGGCCCAAAACAGCGGTGCACGTTATACACAGGAGTGCGTTATGAATGAAAAAGTACAGTAGTTGGACTATAAGTATTGTATTTATTTTATTTTATTTATTTATTTAATATTATTATATTTTATTGTTAAATTTCATGGGGTGACATTGGTTGGTAACAATCAGACAGTTTCCCAATGGACAACTCCACATCACATAACTCATGCATCGCATTATGTGCCCAGATCCCAGAATCAGGTCCCCCTCCAACCCGATATATCTGGTGCCCACTCCCCCCAAAGTATTGTATTTAGAAATGTATTCTCATTTAAAAAATATCTCCACTTAAGTTTTTCTTATATGCAAGAATGTGAGAGATTCAGAAGCTCAAAGAGACCTAAGAACACATGAAAGTGTAAAACAGTTTTGAAAATTTTAGATATTTTTGATGCAAAAACATTAGAATGTCTACAGTATATATATGCCTGAAATTACTGATAGACATAATAATGATAAATAATATCTGAATGTATATCATTTTCAGACTCTCAGAAAATACTGTATCATATTTTCGCAGCTTAATATGAGAGTTGCTTATCTTCCATCTTTCTATTTCTACTTTATATGCGAGAATTATAATTTATGCTACAAACTACTGTCTCAAAACATAAAATAAAAAAAAATACAATTTTAGTATTACTTTTATAAAATTGTAAGATGACCATTCATAAGCAAAGACCTGAGCATTCAGTTTGTTGGATTCTTGTTAATATGTATTTTGACCCAGTTTTGGGGAGTATTCTCAACCTGAGACTAACTTTTACAACGTTCTTATGATAACAACACCATCAATAGTCATATTTAGTGTAGGCCTAAGAGGTATTAAGATAGGGTTTCTGCCTAATTAAGACTATTTTAGATGATAATAACTAACTGCACAAGCAAAATAACTTGTATTCCAAGGGCTAAATTTGTCATTAAGAATAACAAGTTGATTGGTCATGTCAGAACAGACTTCACAGGCTAGAACAGTTTTTAAGACAATAGCTGTTGCCTTTTGAGATGTGCAGGGTCTCAAGTACAATTTTGAGATTAGTTGGCATAGGGTATTGATTTATAAGGGAGCCTGTTCAGTTGTTTTCTCCCGATCGCTCTCTTAGATAGCCACCCTTGGTTTTACCCCTAGAAGAATAATGTATGAGTTTCCTGTTGCTGCCATAACAAATTACCACGAACTTGGTGGCTTACAACAGCTCAAATGTATTATTTTACCTTTATGGAGACCAGAAGTCTAAAATGGGTCTCACTAAACTGAAGTCTAGGTTGTATCAGCGTTGAGTTCCGTCTGGAAGCTCAGTAGGTAAATCTGCTTCCTGCCTTTTCAATTTTTAGAGGCTGCTTGAATTCATTGGCTCTTTGCCCCTCCCCCCGGTCTTCAAAGCTAGCGGTGTAACATCTTCAAATCTGTGTCTGATTCTGATCTTTCTACCCTTCTTCCTCATGTAAAGTCACTTGAGACTGTATCAGGGGCACACAGGTATTCCAAGATTATCTTCATATTTTAAAGTCAGTTGATGAGCAACCTTAATTCCATCTGCAACCTTCAGGCCCCTCTGCCATGCAACATAGGGTATTTACAGCCTTTGGATATTAGGATTTGGACATTTTGGAGGGCTAGCATTCTGCCTACCTCAGGTGAGTCTAACTTTCTAACTAAGGTATGAAGCATTGGCTCTGCCTAACATCTTTGGCCTATTCTAGTACCGTAGTTGACTGTTTTTCTAATGGTACCTAACACCTCCCATATGGTTATAAAGAGCACTGTTGACCTTACTGAGAGGTGGTCACTAACGCTATTCTCTTCCACTCGTGTGCATCACGGTTAGATGTTCTTAAATGTGAAACTAGCTCTTCCTTTGGCAAGAGTGTTCTTGACGTGCTCGTATCAGCCCTAACAGATTTCTTGGAATGAGAGTCGAAGGTATTTAGACAAATCCTGACATGGAGTTTTTCATTGAAAAACTCAATGAAAATGACAGAGATTCTGTATTTGCTAGGATGTTTTAAAATGGAAAAACAAATAATAGGTCTTACACCAGAAGAATGCTTAATAACAAGGAAGACTGACAAAATAGAACCAACGCTGGTAGATAAGTTGTATAACTACAAATGTACGTTATGGTTCATCTTAGTGATTTTAGTGATGTCAGACATTACAAGGCAGGGCAGTTCTTTTTCTCCCCTTTTTGCCCATACCCATTATATAGTAAAGCAGATCTCGGCATAGGGATGTGTTACCAAGGGAGGCGGGCACTCTGTCCTTTGGGGTCATAAATATAGTTTCCATCTGCTGGAAACTGTTTAGGTGAAACATGCCTGAAGTCAGGGGCTGGATGGGGTGATCTCTGGGGGTCTCTTCCAGCCTTTTGAGTCTTTGAGAGAAATTTCCAATCAGCATGTTAATGAGTGCTTTAAATTTGTATTCTGGTTTCCTTGAAGATAATTACCAGAAACACTAAGCAGAGAACAGCGTTTCTAAGTGCCCTGTTTAAAAGAAAAAGGCAACAAACAGGCTTCTGGTTAACAAGAAAAAGGAGGGGTAATCAGATAGAGACTCCTTGCTGTCAGAGAAGGCCGTTATTTGAGCCGGTGGCAGGGTTCAGTGGTCTTGGTAACGTTTGAGGAAGTCCAAGGCTCCTGCATCTGTCCCCTGTTCTGATGTCTTGCTGTGTAACTCAGGGCAGGTCACTTGACCTTAGTTTCCTCATCTGAAAGCACCAGAGCCCAGGAGTTGTGCTTGAGCACCTGACTAATATCTAGCCACGAGAGTTCAATGAAGAATGGAATTTTACTCGGGGCTTCCTCACTGGCCCCGGGGATGACGGATGGGCACCATGAATTCGGTTAGCTCCTGCGCTTCATGAGCTGACAGCGACCATGTCTGCACGACACGGCTGGTAAACTCCGCTTTGCAACCCCTTTCAGAAATGGTAACTTGGATGTGATAGAGATGATAAAAGCTTCTGCATTATGGGAAATCAATTTTGTTGTATCCCACATGTTCAGTTAATCTAGCTACTCCGAAATTAGCCTGAGAAGAAATATCTTTTCTTCCTTAATATTAAAAAAAACAAAACCTTTTTATTGTTGTTGATGCATAGTTACTTTATAAATAAGAACAAATGTGTGTCAGTCCAAATAATCTTGTCACTGTCCTTCCTTTCTTTAAAATAAGTTTAAACTGACTTTTTATATTTCTTGGCATAAATGTGATTCTCCCTGGGTGAATAAGCTGGCAGGTTTCCAAACCTGGCACATTGGGGTAAATGCTTAGCTTTGTGCTATTTTCAACAGCACATTTTTTTTTCTCCACCAAAGATCACCGCTTGTTTTAATTAACATGCCCTAAACAAGAAATCAAACAAGGAAGGAATTAAACTTACGTATAACACAGAAGACAATGCTTCCCCAAATCATCTAAAAACTACATTTCTGACACACTCTTTAGAGAAGGCAATTAACGAATAAAACAACTAAGATGATATAAAAGTTAATTGACATTAAGTTTGTGAACAAACTTGGAAAACTGAAACATCTCTATCAGATAAGATCTCTGAGTACTACCAGTAACCATTATCTCTATTTTAATACACTATATATTCGCATTAAAGTGAAAGAGCCAAACACATTCTCTAGAAGTAGTTGGCATTTTGATTAGACACAGCAATTATAATATATGCAGCCTTTTGTTCACGAAGCTAAATTAAAGAGAGGGCAGGGATATCACAGGAAGTGCTGTTCTACCTGAGGATCGGGGAATCATAAATTATGGTTCCAAGTCAGCTATTTAGATTTTAGATGGCACTATACCTTAGCCCCGCCATCTGTACAGTATGGATAATCATATTTCGCTAAACTCACAGGTGTGTTGTAAAGAAAAGACAATAAAAAGTCACTGAACATGCAGCTATTCTCACTGCTTGGACTAGAAGGAAAATGAATAGTTAACAGATGCAAAGAATACGGTTGCGCTTTCTAATATAACTCTGAGAATAACATTTAACCTGACTTAAAAAAGTAATATCTTCTAACAATGTGTATATACCAAATTTTTCATAGGATTCAATTTTAGGCACCAAATGTGCATGATCTAGACCTTAGAATTTTATTCCAAAGGTTATGAGGGAGGGGCAACAATGGAGAAAACACGTCTTGATCTTACATTGTTCCTGTATCTCTTAACTTGAGGAATCAGCTATTGTTAGATTCTCACTGTAAGCCTATGGAGTATTTAATATTTTATCTGAACAGTGTATTTTATCTGAAAAGCAAGTACTAGACAACTGTTAGGACTTGAAGGAATGCCTTTTTGCTTCAGGTATTTACATTTATTAACATGACACAAATAATTCCAACAAACCTTTTGTCTCCATTCTAAATTTTGAATTCCAAAGATACCAAATTGATACGCCCAGTTTGCTTAGATATCTACCTCTGGAGATTCAAGTACATTCAGAATAGAAAGGTCAGAGGTGCATGTGGTCACTAAGCTCCCTATTCTGCTTAATAACAACAGACTATTCCCAGATATAAGAAAAATCGATGTAAATCAAGAAATGACCTCAGGTGTCAGCCTGGATTAAGCTGGTGCAGACATAATTACAGTTTTTACATTGTTGAAATTAGCCGTTTGATATTGGAATACATTTTTTAAATCAATGTGGTTATGTTATACATTTTAATGCACATTTCTCATTTAATGTTTTTATTTTTTGCTAATGACTTATTACTTGCTGTTTGTTTTATATTCTTTTTAGACTATGGAAATAGTGTTAGGCCAAAAGCAGATTTGAGCGATTCCCTTATTCCAGTTCAAAATGGGTTGTAAAGCAGTGGAAACAACTTGCAACATCAAGAATGCATTTGGCCCAGGAACTGCTAATGAACATACAGTGTAGTGGTGGTTCAAGACATTTTGCAGGAGACCAGTCGTGAAGATGAGGATAAGGAGTGTAGTGGCCGGACATTAGAAGCTGACAAAGACCAATTGAGAGCCATCATCAAAGCGATTGTTTTACAGGAGAAGCTGCCAACATTCTCAACATGGACCAGTCTATGGTTGTTCAGCATTTGAAGGAAATAGAAAAGGTGAAAAAGCTCAATAAGTGGATGCCTCGTGAGCTGACCAAAAATATTAAAAAAGTGTCATTTTGAAGTGTCATCTTCTCTTATCCTACACAATAACAATACACCATTCTCCATCGGATTGTGATGTGTGATAAAAAGTGGATTTTATACGACAACCTGTGATGACCAGTTCAGTGGTTGGACCGATAAGAAGCTCCAAAGCACGTCCCAAAGCCAACCCTGCACCTAAAAAAGGTCATGGTCACTGTCGGGTGGTCCGTTGCTGGTCTGATCCACTACTGTTTTCTGAATCCCGGTGAAACCGTTCCATCTGAGAAGTGTGCTCAGCATGTCAATGAGATGCACCGAAAACTGCAACTCCTGTGGCCGGCATTGGTCACCAGAAAGGGCTCCACTCTTCCCCATGACAATGCACAACTGCATGTCACACAACCAACACCTCGAAAGTTGAACGAATTGGGCTACAAAGTTTTGCCTCATCCACCATATTCACCTGACCTCTCGCCACCCGACGACCACGTCTTCAAGCATCTCAACAACTTTTTGCAGGGAGAACGCTTCCACAACCACATGCAGACAACGCTTCCAAGAGTTCACTGAATCTCGAAGCACAGATTTTTATGCTACAGGAGCACACACGCATTTCCCATCGGCAAACGTGTGTTGATTGTAATGCGGCCTATTTTGATTAATAACAATGTGATTGAGCCTAGATATAATAATTTAAAATTCATGGTCCAAAACCACAGTTTTGCACCAACCTAACGAAAGCATATCATTAAATGCTGGTCATCTTTAGGTATATGGGCGAAAGATAACAAACTTTCTTCTCTTCATGCTTGAGAGAACATTGCCCACCATCTATTGCCTGATAAACACCTTTTTGTTTTGACCTCTTTATTCTTCATGAGAAAAAAAAAAAAATCATAGCTTAAAAATGCAGAGTTGGAAGTTATGTGCTTTAAAATTTCATCTTTATGTGACTTTCTGGGAGGATTCTGCTCTCAGTAAAACACTTTCTCTTACCAACCTCCCGTAGCATCTTCTTTTTATGAAATTTGAGCTTCTTACAAGAAAAATGGACTAAATTACACAAATAAATGAGTTAAGAGCCTTGGTTCAATGTAAGGAAACTCAGAAGCAAAAAGAATTTCAAGGATGAGTGGTCAAATTGTTACAACCATGCCCAATGGATGAGAAGTATGGGGCAGAAAAAGGCAATTTGATTTTGTGATTATCATTGGCGATTTTCAGAAATTCAGTTTTGTTAGTGTGAGCAGAAGGTCAACATTCTTTGAGGGAAAGAGCAAGTGACGGTGGGAAAGAAAGTGAAGTCAGTACGAGTAGAATACACGTCAAAATTTTGAGTTAATTAAAGGAAGTAGATTGTTTTCAGGACGCTGGAGATGCACACTCTCATCCAGCTGGTGGTGTTCGTATACATCCAAGAAAATGTTTAATTAGTGGAACCAAAAATGCTTATCACAAAGGGTGAGAAATGGCTTCATGTTTTGCACAGGATTCTCTGTAGTTCATACCCTCTCAGCCTTAAATAGGCACCTGCTGGTGCCTTTAGTTTCTTCATCATTCATCACTTCTTTTTATTTTTTTAAATCCCTTTCATTGTCTTCGCTCTCAAAGGACCAAGGTCAAAAGCATATCTTGCAGGCAAGGTAGCTAATACCATTGTTTTGGGGTTAAATTTATTTCTCAGTTTAGAATAGTTTAGAGCATCCGGATTCCTTTGAACGCAACTGTGAATGTGATGATAGTTCCTTTTTTTTTTTAAAAATATTAATAATGTAATTAAACACTGTCAAATGTGGAGTGAGTCTTCTCCTTGGAGCAGTGATTTCAAACGAGGGCGATTTTGCTCCCCAGGAGATATTTCCAGTTGTCACAGCTTTGGGTGTGCAGGTGGGATGGGGTGGACAGTGCTCTTATACGCTAATGGGTAGAAGCCAGGGAGGCTACTAGATGTCTCACAACACGTGGGACAGTTCCCCCGACAAAGAATCAGGCTGCTCTGTGTCCCTAGCACCGATGTTGAATGCACCTGCGTGAAAGGAATTTTGGGAGAAAAAATAATTTGCTCTATGTCAACCCGCTATATCCCATTTGTTAGGTTCTGTGATGCCTAAGCTTTAACAAACGCTTCATGATATATTTGTGTTATTTTCATTTTGCTTTGCACTTTTCATTTCAAAAGGATTAACATCAGTTTAAGGGAAATAAAAGTAAAAACACCTGGAGAAATTCAGTAACTAAAAATGCTCAAACATCACTTTTGGTATCTTCTATCTCGTAAGTTTCTAAGAAAGAATGTGCCTTGGTTTAAATGTAATTAGGACCATCCTCAGTTCTGGGGAGATGTTATTATTTACAATAATAATATGGACAGTGTGCACTGTTGAGATACATTATTTGCCTCTTATGAACACTACCTCATTTTGTTCCACCACGTGTGACTCCACGTTCTAAAAATAGTTTTTCTTAAACTTCCGTTTGAGTATTTGTGCAACTTCTGCCTGAGAAAATGGCTTTTCTAGTGGAAAGAACACCAGCTACAGCTTATGTTCCAGAGCATAAATCACGGAATCGTTCTATACTGACCTGCCTATTGAGTTTGGCTTTGAAAACATGATGATCTATAATGTTCTATAGAATGAATGCTCTATTCTTTCCCTGACTTTGCCGAGGGTGAAACTTCAACTAACGGAGTCACTTTAGTAGAAAAATGCTTCACAATAAGGCATGTATATTAGTAAAGAAGGAGAGGAAGGGAGAGGCAAAGACGGATGACGTGGGCTGTATATATTATCACCCTGAAGTCAGCAGGGAAGGGTGCTAAATGCTCTTACCATGGTAATAGCCTTTCTCACGTTAATTCTAGCCTGAAGCTTCCTGACACTCCATGTTTAGAGATAATGGGGACAAAACTACTCTCTCTCTCTCTATATATATTTTCCCCCTTCTGGTTAAACAGTCCCCCCCCTCCCCAAGGACATCAAATAAATTAAGCAGCCTTTGCTAACAGCAGTCCAAAAGCCTTTAGCTTTGCAGAATTCCCAGTCATAACATGCAAGACTTATTACCCTTGATATTGAGTAGATTATTTTAATGGCTAGCAATAATCTTTCTGATTGAATATTGGCTTCTAATAAGCTTGTAAAGGAATTCAGCCACCTTTTCACTGCTTCCAACCTTAGCTTCCTGTGCCTCAGGAAAATCCTTGACACAATAGATCTTGGAGTCATTAACACAAAAATATTTTATAAAAATGAAAGTCTACACCTAGGAACCTCAAAAGTGAAGCCAATTAAAATAGACTCTTTATATTCACATTTACTATAAGATGCAATTTAATGTCCTTGGACAGTCAGCTCCTTTTTAAGCAAAGAAACTTGATAATTTTTGGAATTTCTGATACATATATTAACTGAGATTTTATTAATATGTGCTGAATGCTTCATTTAATTATTCCAGATTTCTTCAACTAGTTGTGGGAAAAAATGGCATACTTATCAAAAGAAAATAGTTGTTTGAAATATCAGAAAGCAAGGTTGTTTTAATATTTTGTTTGAAATTTCTGTCTCTTTGGTGGGAATGCTTATAGGCTACGCTCTGTTTTACTAGACCTCGAGAGTGAGAAAGAAACACTCTGGAGGCTAATCTACCAAAAAATATGTAAAGCGATTCCACTCTGAGGCTCTAGAATCCACTAAAACTCAGTTTTCACAATGCCAAGGATGACAAGAGACACAGGTTTGGAGCGAGATTGGACTCTGAAGAATCATGAAAAATGATTTCTTGTTGTTTATCACTTTCTATCTCTCAGGGCGCAATTGTGTCAGTAATTCAAAAACACACTAGCTGAGACCCTGGGGTGTTTGTGCCCAAAGGACCCCACAGCATAAAACTGGGGGGGGGGGGTATGGCTATAAATTGAAAGGTCTGTGCATCAGCTATTCTATTCTTCCTTTGAAACTCTTGATGGCGAAAATGTCAGAACCTTTTAACTTGCCAAGAAGTTTCCACAATTAGTAGTTGTTTGTAACCCACTAAAAGAAGCATTTTGAAGTACTCTTGTTATTTTCCCATGTAGATTATAGTATCTGCTTAGTTCTCATTGGTTGATGATTTTGATTCTATTGTATTCTATGTGTGGAGCATTAAAATGCCTACAATGTCTTCACAACGTTGAAAGAGTCTGTTGCTATCTTGAATATACACAATCTTACCAGTACAGAAGTTAATTATGTCAGGAAACCATACACGAGGCCTTTAGTATTAGGAAAACGATGCTCTTTACTAGTAAAGAATTAGCAAAGAGATACTCACATATTCTTGCACATTTAAAAAACCACTTGATTGAAACAATGCCAAAAAACATTGATTAAAAACCAATTGGTCATACATTTAGGGTATACCTTCCCACTTATACGTACAATATTAATGGTGATGACCCATCATGAGCATAATATGTACATTAAATGATTTTCCAGGACTAGTATTGGGTTATGCCAGTTCCTTGACTGGTCACAAGAGTATCTGTGATGCTGACCTCTGGGGTTGACGATAGAACTGTCACCTCAAACTAAAACCACCAGGGCAGAGGAAACTCACTGCTCATGGTATAAATCAAACATCTGATTTTTAGAGAAATTAGTATCATATCCCACACAGGCATTAAAACACAGTACATTTCAAATTACCCACAATGTTTGTACTAATAAGTGATCGTCTATCTTAACAGTACCGCCTCCCTGGTGTGGTTTCTTGTCCCTCCTTGGTGTCTCGTTCCTGCTACCCCATCACCATGGTAGGAGCATAAACCTTTCCCCTTCACACACCCCCTCCTGTGATGTCTCCGGCCAGACGCCTTGCTGACACCTGCACTAATAGCAGGGCAGATTATCGAGCCTTCTTAATTATCTCTCCCACAGCTCATCCCCATTAGCTTGGATAATTGACTGTACATACAGCATTCCTAAACAGAACAGTGTGCTATAGGGAAAAAATTAAAGAAGAGAAAAAAAAAAGGGATTTTTAGTTTATAGAAGATTAGCTATGTGTGGTGTCAGACGTTACACGCAGCTGGAGTTTTGGGGGCAGCATCTGCTTTCTTTTGTTGGGAAAGTCATTAAGAACTTGCAGTGAGATTTTTCAAAGGACAGGAGAAAGTGCTGCATCCATTTTTTTTTCATGGAAAAGCTATTGAGAACATGAGTTTCAATGAGGGAAAGTTGCTGCCTTCTGAGTGAAAGGTCTGGAAGCTGTAAATGAGGAGACCTGGTGAACAAGAAGATTGGTCATGAGTTCTGGAGCTGCCTAGGATTCCCAAAGAGGGTCAGCGTACGAATTCAGTGGAAGCCCGTCCTCCACAGGACAATTATGGAAGGAGAGAAAGGTCTTTGGCATGGTGTTTCAGTCAACCCTCTGGCACGTTCCTGCCATGTTTGTTCCGTTGCACTAGGTAGTCCTTCTTATTCTATGACGAGCCATTCCAAGTATTGAATAGATGTAGCACTTTTGCCAAGTTAACAAGTGATCAGATTGACATTTTAGCCCAGAGAGTATGATGCTGAGGATGTGCTGTGACTCAGAATTCTGTTTGTACCATGTGGGCTACTTCAAACACCAGAGCTCAAAGTTGTATTGCTGTAAAAGCAAACAAATAACAACAACAACAGCAAATACAAGTAATATAAAATGATAGCTACAAGTCTATATTACCTTAAATATGTAAGTAGTGGATATAACACATACAGAAAGTGAGTATACAAAGTAATGTGTGATTTAGTTGTCAAGAGTACTCCTTTAAAAGAATTCTTGGGAAAACTTAGATATAAACAGGATTGGAGAATTGTTTGGGTTTAAAGTAAATAAATTTATCTAACATTCATTCCATCTTTCTTTTCTTAAAAAAAAATTAATTGTTAAATTTATTGGGGTGTCATTGGTAGGCAAAAACTATATCACATCATCCACGTGTTGCATTGTGTGCTCACCAACCAGAATCAGCTCTTTCCATCACCATATATTTGACGCCCCCATTACACCCTCAGGTAACCCCTAAACTATTGACTGTGCCCATGAGTTTTTGTTTCTTTGTTACTTTCAGTTTCCATCTTTCTTTGCGTTACATTAAATAATAGCACAAACTTCTTTCATTTCACATATTTTAAAATTAATTTTTATAATAAAGACGAAAGTCATTTATATACTTATCTATCACGAGCCCTTTAAATGACCTACTAAGACTTCCGGGTCTATTATGATGATTGAGGTGCTAAAAAATAAAGGTGGAATTTTGGTCTTCCACCTCTTGGCAGTTGACCTCACAAGAAGGATCATACAGGAGAGAAAGCATGCTTTGAAGTGAGGGGCTGTGATCTGGTGTGAGACATAGCTGCTTCAAGCTTTGTTTTTCCACATAGATTTCGTCTTGTGTTAGTTTCCTCTGCTGGTGGAAGTGCTTGAAGCTGAAATGTCTTCATTCGTGTTTCTGCTGACTTGCCCATTTCGCACAATAGGCCTTGTTATTAAGGGCCTGATTGTTGTGGTCATTGCCATCTGCAGTGTTAGCTAATTTTTGAAACTGGTAGTGAATTTAAAATTAATTACAGCCTGTTTTGGGTTCATTAGTGTTCATGAAAGGCTTTAGGGCTGCTTGTTTGTTTTTAAGTGAGTAGCGAGGACAGAAATAGAGACACTGCCGTCTCTCCTATGCAGAAATAAAGTGGTGTTTGCTATCTGCAGCTGAAACACCGATAATAGTAGCGGCAAAGACAATATAGTCAAATGATTTGGCAATGAGAGAAAATATACATGTAATCCTATCCAAAGCAGAGAATAAGAGGCGCACCATTAAAATAATGAAGGAACAAAACCAAAGAAGAGGACACAAAGTTTTGCAATTTCATGCATATTTACCAAAAGGGGTCAAAGTTCTAGGCATTCCATATAATCAAATAATTTATTAGATTTGTGAGGTGAACTGCTTACAGCTAAACAACTTGTAGCCTAATTGCTTCGCCTACAAGAGTAGAAGAGACGTCTTTCTGCCCCTTATCCCCAAAGTGAGAAACCCAGCCTCAGGCACTGAAAGTGCTGTATGGGAAACAGTAGGTAGCATAATTCAGCCATGTCAAATTAATGTTGCTATCCTGGGAACACAGAGAGCATAATGAAGGAAGACTAAGGACATTTAGGAGAGACAGTCCTTCAGGAGGACACCCCTCGGGTTTCTATTTGTGTGCCGAGAATAATGATTTATAGCACATTAAAAACAACATTCTGAAAATGAACTTTGTGAGACTGCATCATAGATTTGTCCCCTCATTTTTCTCCTTTTTTACTATTTGGTCAATTCTCTATAAAGGCTCTGTGAGTTTCCAGAAAGGGGAAGGTGAGCATGCGTATAACTCGAGCAAGGAAATATTGAATGGAATATATTTTAGTGTGTGGAGCTCAATCTATAAATCTTCGTGGGTCAGGTTTATGATGACTTTGCTCCTGTGGTTTAAAGTCAGCCTCACTCCCCTCAGATGATAGACGATCAGCACATTGGAACAGCTGGTTTGAATTCACCATGACAGATAATGGGCTAAGAGTATATTCCTGAACTTGGGTGAACAGCCAGCCTCATCACTTGCAACATTTAAGATAAAGAAAACGCCCTTCAGGGAAAATCGGTTTTTATATGCATAAATAATCTGTCTCTTCAAGATTGTGTTTTGTGTGAAAAGTGGAACGAATGATACACCCGCGGGAGTCAGAACTCTCTTCAACATAAAAAAGAACTGATCACCGAGATGTCGGTGAGCATGGGGAAGACGTGGTCTGTCCCCTAACCCTGGGTGTGGAGGGACGTCTAGGACGGGCTCGGCTATGCCCCTTGTTTATCACTTGGCTGAGCGGCTAGTGTGACCTTGTGCTCTAGGTTGTCTCTCAAGTGCCATTGTTGTAAATCACAGAGAAAGACTAGGAAGCAGAGGTAAATCGCGCCAGTGATTGCAAACTTTTCTAAGAGGGCAAATAGAGAGGATTTCACATTTCCATAATTCAAGAACTCACATTGCAGCGTAGTCTGAGGACCCGTGTACACATCACCTCTTTGGCATATTCAACACAATGCACAGCGTACTGTTGGAGAGTCCCTAAATCACCACTTAAGAAAATAGAGAAGAAAGAACTCGAAGGAACAGTTCTCAAACTAAGATTCATAGGATGAATACAACTTAGAAAATTATAGGCATCCAAGCATTAAAGTATTAGCTTTATTTCCAAAGCCATCTTGGACACAAGTGTGGTGGTGATTAAAACAAGAGAGCGAGACGGAAAGCCATCTTACTCTGTTATTTGTTTTAATCAGCGATAGCAAATGAGATATGACCTGTTCCAGATATTTAGATTTCTTAATGTGTTGTAGTCAATAGAGTATTGCTCATATTGTAATAGATCAGACTCGTTGCCCGGGTAGAGGGACTATATTATCATTAAAATGCTGCTGGAAGAGTTACAGAAAATATTTCAAATTCTTTATTTTATTTTTTTTAAAGATTTATTTTATTGTGTTTGACAGAGACAGAGAGAGACAGAGAGAAGGGGGAGGGCCCAGAGCAGTCTCCATAGTTGTACATCATCAGTTTTTTACATGGTTTTATTCCACACAGGTGGGCGGGGGCCACGCAGGGTGGGAACTGGGCTGGGGGCCTCCCACATGGGAAGCTCACCCCAGTTCAGCATATGGGTCCACAAGGGCTGGGGCCGGGAATTGATCCTTGGTCCCCGGGGCTGCAAAGTGAGTGCTTAACCCACTGAGCCACCCCGGCTTCCCCTATTTCAAGTTCTTAAATCCTTTAACCAGACAGTTCTCTGTGTTTTATAAACACTTATTTGTTACCATCGAAGAAACTTGCAAGGTTTTGATGTTTTATTTTTCTCCCTGAAATAAGCACCAGGGTGTTGCATATTTTTTTGTTCAAATACGTAGTATATCCGTGGCAAAGAGGAAGTTTCTTCTGTAAAGTAGGAGTTGGGGCAGCCAGGAGGCAGGTCCGACAGACTCAGACACTGAGTCACCATCACACAGGGTCACGGTCCGGTCACGAATCCCTAACTGGGCAGGTCATGATGAGTAGTCACGTGCCAGGCTTATAGCTTCCTTAGCCAAGGTCAGCCTTTACCTTAAGTGAGCTCTGTCCATTTTGAACATCAGACTCATGTTCTTTTTCTAGCTCTGGAAGGCACAACTGCAAGCCCACCAGAGCCCAAGGCCACAGAACTCCGCACTGTTACCTATTAACCACCGCTACATGCTGTGAATGTTAATTCTTCACTCTCCCGTCCTCACCAACGAAAAAGAAGTACATGTGTCTCCATCTTGCCTTTTATCTGATCCAAGAGATTCTGTCCCCAAGGTTTCTCCTTCTTCCTTAACCTACCAATGAACTTCAGGTAACCCTCTTTATGTCTCTTCTTATTCTAACGTATGAAATAAGCTGCACAACTACCATTCTCAGGAGCGTTTTCTCGTCTGTTGAAATGTTGCTTCTTGGCATACATCCTCAGCTTGGCTCCAACAAACTCATAAAAATTCTCTACAAGTTCAGATGTTGCTTATGTTAACGAAGAACGAAGTACTGTGAAGGGGTATCGTCCGATTTTCACGTATCTTTGAATAGTGCATATAAATACATTCTCTAGAAAACTTTCTAGTCGTTTTTTTTGGATGGGGGGGGAAATACTTGTGTAAAAAATGTGGTTTTGCTATTTTTATCTGCTCCCCCCAAACCCGTGTTTATTGTCCATTCTCACTTCTCACGGTACTGATTTGAGCTACTTGCCAAGTTATATTAAATGTTGTTATATAACTGCCCTGCAATAAAGTTGTCTATTTCAATATTTAGGTTGTATTTTTACCTACCTTTCTCTTTTTCTTTTCCTTTTTTTCCATTTTTTTTTTTTAGCATTTAGAAGTCAATGCCTCAATAAATAACTTTCACCTGAATGTTTTCATATTTTTCTGATAATTTACTTGTCATAGATTTCTAGTAGTAGGATTGCTTTGTCAGAGGGTATAAACATTTCCAGTGTTTATCAGAAAGCTCAAAACATCGTATTACTTAATTAAATAATCATTAACCATATGTCATTTAATGACATATGGTTAATTTAATGTATTAAATGTCATTTAATGTATTCAACCTATCCCTAAATTCTACTTCCTAGTTATCATAAAATTATTTCATTTTCACTGGTTTTACATTATTAAAAAGATTAGCTACGTATTGGACTCTTGCTAATTGCAGTTTCTTAGAAAATACGTATTATTTTCCCTAAAATAAACCACACACTTTCTTCATAATTTTTAGGTGTTTATACATCGAAAAGAATAGAAATGTTGATTAAGAACAGAAACTATTCACCTCCTCGATGTTTAATATGTCTCTAGTTTCTGCTAAAATTCATATTGTAAATACTTCAAGTGGGTAGCACCGTGCCTGGCTCACAAACTTTTCCCAGGGCAAGAGTCACCTCGCTCTTCTGCAATCCTCCACTCGGGTCTGGATGGCTCCAGCCCTCTGTGGGGGCAATGAGTGGATGTGGGGAGGCGTAAGAAGCAGGAAAGAGCTTCCTAGTGACAGAGCAATCCAGTGACGGGGTCTCGTTCCTGTGGGCTCTTGCTCATGGCTGTGTCCTGGTGGCCGCTTTGCTGGGTTGTTCAGGTCCTTGGGTAACTAGAGGCCCTTCCCTCTGTGGGGGTCACTTCAATGGACCAGGGCTTCGTCCTGCACACGGTACACATCTCACCCACATGTCAGAGAGCAGCACACTCTTTTCTTCTTCCTCCCTTTAGGGAAATTTGTGTCCTTTGGAGCCTCTTTGCTTTGCCATCCAGTGGGTTATCGGTGGACCTTTAAAGATCTCGTTCTGGTACAGTTTCCGTACCTAACAAATTTCAAGGGTCCACCATTTATTTAGAGACCATGCTACTGGGCTTGGATCAAGAGGGAAGGACGACCTTGTGCTTGGGAGTCTGTGTGTGTGTGTGTGAGTGCACATTGCTGTGTGTGTCTGGGTGTGGAGGGAGGGTGGAAGTTTGCAAAACGGGTGTTGCCGTTGTCATGGAAAGCTACATAGGCAGCGCACCAGCTCGTTTTTGGAATATGGCAATGCGTAGATGGCACCTATTGTTCTGTGTTAGACCGTAAGTAAATATGGAAGAAGTTGTGCTTCAAAAGCCCCCTGTTTCATGTCGATGGGTCTGGAGGCTACCCCGAGTGGAGTGCCCCTGTGTAGTTTTAGGTAGGTGAATGCAATACGCAGAATCACGGTTTAGGAAATTTATTCCAGCAGCCTAGGCAAAGCTCTGCAGGGAAAGAGACTAACGGCATCGACCTAAGGAAGACTTCGTCCAGTGTGAAGTTAGGCATAACCGCGAAGAACGATGAAGTAGGGTCAGATGGCAGAGACACCAAGGCATTAGAATCTGTATGACTCGGTTGGTCACTATAGAGAGGAAATGAATGACAGGAGACATCCAGGAAGGTTCCAGACATCTGGCTTAAGTAACCAAACAGAGTGGCTGTCTAGGAGGAGGAACAAGCTTGGGTGATGGTGGTCAAAGGCCCTGCCGGCTATGGAGCAAAGACAGGTATGCGCCTACACACCTGTAGACATGCCATCTACACGAACATTAATGTGAAGGACGTGAATTCTTCTCAACGAATCCCTTCTGCCACTTATATAAGGAGTCCGCTTGAGAGGCGCCTTCAAACGGAATCACAGGCTGACCACGGCAGGCACCATTCTGTTGATTAAAACAGAAAAACAGACTGAGGGTTACTTTTACATTTTCGCAGAAGGGACTAAAGCCCTCTAGACTGTTACAGATGCGCTCTCAGGTAGAGGTTGCAGGCAGGTAGCTGAACTAACATCACTCTACCAGGGGTCTCCAAACTTTTCAGCCCGCGGGCCGCATTAACTATCAAACAGCAACTTGGGGGCCGACTACACACTCGAGGTCCAAATAAAAAAGAATCAAAACATAGATGTTGTTTTTAATTATTTATTTAATATTATTTTATTCAGATAAAAAGGTCTCCACGGGCTGGATGAGAGGGCCTCGTGGGCCGCATCTGGCCCATGGGCTGTAGTTTGTAGACCCCTGCCCTACACTATTATCCTGAACTTCGGGAGCCCAATTCAACGGAGGCTCCAGAGAGTGTCTTTAAATGAATGAAAATTCATTCATCATTTCTCGTTCAGCTAATTTAAAATTAAAAAAGGGTAGGAATTGGATTTGTGGATGTGGAATCAAGAGGGCTTGGACCGGAAATCTTTTCTTGTAAAATAGATGGGATAGTCCAGTTGAACCACGACAAATATATTTCAGTGATTTCTGAAGTCAAATGAACTGGCCACATGGGTCACGTTTCCCTTTCCTTGTTAATATTATATAGAGAAGACCTCCATGGCAACAGCATAAATAAACATTTTTTGAAAGTCAGTTTGTCAATAATGGGGTTCACGTACTTAGGTGAGGTCTCTGCTCAGTTAAAAACAATGCGGGGAATATAAATTATCCAGAGTGTCTGTAGTCAATCGCAGAAATGATGATCATTCTGTTTTACTTCCTTCAAGAGGTGAAGTCTGTTCTTCTGTCCCCTGGATCTGCGCTGGCCTGGGAAGCCGCTTTGGCCAACAGAACTGAACAGACGCGCCGTTCTGGCTCTGAGCTCCGGCATCGATGGGCCTGTGTTGTTTCTTCACTTCTTCACTCCTGACTGCCACGTGAACAAGCCTGGGCCATGGGATGAGAGGCGGGTCCAAGTATCCTTGCTTGTTGGCCCCAGAGGTCTGCTGACAAACATTCAGCCCGCGATGTGCTAGCCCGGGCGGCTAGTAGCCGGCCATCCCACTGCGTGACTGCAGATGCACTCAGCCCAGCGAAGGCCAGCCAGGACCAACCCGATCCACAGAACAACCCAGCCTACTGGTAGACTCGTTAGCAACGGTCAAAGGCTACTCTAAGCCACTGAATTTGGGGATGATTTGTAACATAGCACAAGCTACCTAATAAAGAAACTCTTCTTAATACATTATTGATAAGCTTAAGTTGCCCAAATCTCCTACTCTCTGAGACATTTACTGGGGTCTGACTGTAGATATTTAATAATAGCCATAAGAGCCAATGATTAGATGAGGTACAAAATGCCATTTATCATGTAACAAACCATCCAGATTTGGACCACGGCTATTGTTTTTATTTGTGTGTGTGTGTTTAAATATTTATTATAAAGTATGCAGCTACAACATTGACTGGAGTGTTATTTTCTAATTTTAGAATCTTAGGTTGTTTGATTCCTTTAAAGAATATCAGTGGTACCAATATTTTGAAAGCAGGAAATGAAAGTTAGTTTCCTCAATTGTTTGCCTTATATTTTAGAACTTGCATCAAAAACAAAAGATAGTTAAGTGATTTGTCCACGTTGCATGACTATATTACTGCTCATTATAGCAATCTGATAAAATTGTTCATCCTAACATTAAGATATTCATACCAAGATGGAGGATGTGTGTGTGTGTGTGTAAAACATGTTTTAAAAAGAAAAATATCAGCAAATAGAGAGTAATGGAGCTTCCCTTTACTTTCATGTCACATTGTCCATCATTACTGCTTTAGCTAATTTCTACTGGAATCAACAAAGAAAACACTGTGACTAATTATCTAATCTGTACCTTCAGGGTTTTAGTTATGGTCTCTTGTTCACTTAAAAAATTCACATGCACTGTAAGACTTTTTGAATATTTGAAAAAGAATTTTTAGTAAATTGACTAATAAGTACTTAGTTATGATATTAATTGATATAAGTCTCCTTTGAAACACTTCCAAGAAGCAATAGTCAGTAAGAAAACAGATATTTTCTATGTCTATCTTTCAAATGGAAACATGTTTTATTCATGATAAAATATGAATACAAATCAACTGAATTCATTTTATCATGATACTATTATCTAATGAAATTACTTCTAGAAGAGTAATATTAGTGCAATAAGAATTGTATGATTAATTAGCATGATCACATCATTAGGTATATTAGCAGAATTTCAAGGCTAAAATTAGCAAAAATAGGAGTAGTATTTTTATTTAACAATCACTTACCTAATTTACTTTGTGGCAGATACTAAGTGTTTATAAATATTAGCTCCTTTAATCCTCATAAAAACCTGAGAGAATCGATTCATTTTACAAATGAAAAAATTGAGACAAAGAGTAAAATTAAGACTCAGAAGTAAAGAAACTTATCGAGGTTACATGGCTAATAAATGGCAGAACATAGATTCTAATCCAGGAAGTCTGACTCATCATCCATATTTTAGTGAATATTCTATAAAGTTAGTTTGCTTCCTGAGTTCATCACATTACATATTTCATTAAATATTTTGTCTCATATTCCATAAAAGAGACAGAGTTTCTTTTCTTAAACCATGAGATAACTTTTCTAGTTGGGCTATTTGTAGTTATTCTATCTAGTTGTTTCTGTGATATTATACTCACAATACTCAGAGTTGATTTTAACAACTTTACACACCTAAAGGGATGCTAGATATCCAGCTATGAGCTTAAACTGTTTTTAGAAATCTGAGTATTTAGCCTAACCAGTGTTAGATACAAAAATGTTGCTGAATACTGGTGTCAATATTGTTTACTGTATTCTATAACATATATACATGTAATTTGATTCACTAGATATGATACATATACTTTAGGTAAACTTCACAGGACTAAAAATTGTTTCAGATACTCACTATCCTAGTTGCTAAAAACTCAAAGTGAAGCAACAGATGGAGGGGAGGGCACAGAGAATCCCGGGGGTGCTCGCTAATTATCAGGGACTGTAGGCGCCGGTCCTGTATGTAAATCGTCAGTTGTCCATTATATTTATCACCAACATCAGCCTTTATCTGCAGGCTGTTTTCAGAAGCTAAGTACTGTGCCCAAACTATTAACCACTTCATTTAGTCCAAAGCGGAAAGGGGGCTTTTATGAGTCGAAATGCATGGAGGTGGCAGTTGACTTCATCAGTTAGTAATGCATCATGAATCCTTAACTTTCCCACTTGTATATTATACTCTGTGGGCAAATACAGATTCTCCTACAGAAATATGTCCATAATATATTATCTCCAGAAAATAAAAAATATTCTAATGTGGCAGAGCACCAAGTTATTATTTTCCAGTCAACTTTTAGCTACATTTTCTTTCCTTAGGGCAATATTTAATGCGGCCATTATAAAATATTTTGACAGAACATAATTTCTGTAAACCGAAAGGCTGTAAGCATTAGGGATAAATTCAATCTGATTGTGGAAAAACCAAATTAGCTTTTCTAAACAAATTAGGTTCAGTAGAAGGAAATATGACTAATACTTAGACAAGACAATACAATGTCAGTTGAAACAATTTAAATCCTACGGTATTCTATTAATGCAAACTTTTTATATGTTAAAGTAAAAAATGTTGACATACGATGGCTACACGTCTATGCATTATTTAGGAACTAATCATTTTTAAAATCAAGAGAAAACATTCAATAGCAAAACAATTGGCGTTATACAATATCCAGTATTTTGGCAACAAGTGTTTGAAGACAAATAGGGGGAGGAGCGGGGGGACAGTTGTGGGGGGAGGTGGGAGTGGGCACTAGATATAAGGTGATGGAAGGGGAACTGATACTGAGTGATGGGCACATAATACGATGCATGAATGATGTGAGGTGGACTTGTACATCTGTAAACTGTCTAATTGTTACCAACCAATGTAACCTCATCAAATTTAACAATAAATAAA
>PVKE010020196.1:0-27720 GCA_004027555.1 Craseonycteris thonglongyai
AAAAGAAGAGAAAGCACAGGAATACGGGAATATTTTCATTTAAGATTAATAAAATCTTCACAGCTATACAAAATCATATCTTAAACCTATCATTAGGGATTTGTATAGAAAATAAGTGACTTGCTATCTTTTGGGCTGTAGAGAGAGCTATATTTAGAAATACCTCCAGTGCTTTGTGCTAATCTATCTTTCCTTTTTCTTAATACTATTATTCATTTAGGAAAATAATTGTGAAAGGCTAAGATTTTTCTTTATTTTGCAACATTTACCTTTAATATAATAGAAAAAAAATATTGTCAGTCTTTTCTGTTTGTGATCTGTAAGCTATGTAAATAGCTATAAAAAGAATTAAAGACCCAAATTACATCTCATCACTAATAACACATTGCGAAGAAAAAAATTTTTTGCTTGTGCATGTGTATTCTTGAAGGGTTCATGTTAAAAGAAAATGGAAGTATGTCTTATTTGCCTGACATAGTTATTTAAGTTTATACAATATTAGGTTACAATGTTAAAAATCATTTAAGTTTCACTGGCTGCTAAAAGGTCAGAGAAAAGGATGAAAAACTCATCTCTGAACACTTAAGCCTGAACTATAACCTTGAGGATTTTTCTAGTGTGGCATTGTGGTCACATTTCACAAGTACTAGGGTAAAGCAGATTAAAAGTCTGTATGACATTTAACAGACAGGAGGTGATAGCAGCTGGAACCATCTTAGAATTTTTTTAAATGGAGATAGAACCTAGAGAAAGAATATCGCTGAATCCTGACTTTGGATTATTTAAAATATTATTACATATTTTAAAGGTCAGTCTTATTTTTTTCTTTTAAAAGTTTTTTCTTAATTATACAATGCACAATCACTGTAGAAAACTGAGAGAAACATATATGCAAATATTTTTAAATACTCTAAATTGTACCACCCTATGGACATGTAATGAGTTAACATTTTGTTAAGAATACGTCTAGATATTCCCTCTGGCCTAGGCAAATATATTTTAATGTTTGCATTTTCCCTTAAAAATCTTTCCAAGGTAGTAAATATAGAATACATATTTCCTAATAATTGTACATTGTTCCACTATATATAAACTCCAGAATTGATTTAATTAATCCTCTAATATTGGCTATTTCCATGATTTAATAAGCATCATTGGATGAACATTGGCGATTGTGCCTATTGGAACACAGAACCTTACCACAATTGTTAAGTCAAAGGATGTGTAATATTGTAAGGGCTTTTGATACATCTTGCCAGATTGTCTCCAAAAAGGTTATACTAATTTTTACTCCAAGTGACCACTTATGAGTTCCTATTTTTCTACACCAAGGCCAACACTGTTTAAAGTCTATTTCAATTTTCATTTATCAGTGAGATTGTATTAATACTTCTTGCATATTTCTTCTTACATTTCTTTTTGTGAGGTAGAATTGCCTTTTTCAGTGTAAGAATGATTTTTTTTCTTCTATTAGGGTGTATGTCTTTTTAATTTTTATTTATAATAGAGCTTTAGTTTACCCAGTTTGTGATTTTCTTCTTTAACAATATGGTATGTTTTGGGGGGGATTTTTATCCCTAGTTTTTTTGTTTTCTGTAAATTTCTTGGTTAAACCTCTTTTAAAAGATGTAAAAGTAATTTTTCCCTACTTTATCAGAACATAAAAGCTCTCTCTTCCCATTAACTTTTTTAAAATTATAAATTTTAGAATGATGTCAAATACAGTAGCCTAGCATCAAGTCTCTTGTAATTTTGAGTGTGGTTCATCAGCAATGTCAGCCTTACCTGGAATCTTGTTAGGAATGTAAATTCTCAGACCCCAACTTACTTGTACTGCTTCTCACTAGTACTGCATCAGAAATTCTGGCCCAAGTGTTTGAAATTTTTTTTTTTTTTTGACAGAGAGATAGAGAGATACAGAGACAGAGAGAGAACTGAACTGGGAGAGCTCACCAGTTCAGCATATGGGTCCGCACGGACCGAGGCCGGGATTCGATCCTCGGTCCCCGGTGCTGCAAAGTGAGCGCTTAACCCACTGAGCCATCCCGGCTTCCCCCCAAGGTCCAGGTGTTTGAACAAGCCTTCAGGGAATTCTGATGCACACTGAAGTTGGAGAACCACTGATCTAGGTACAGTGTGCCTTGTTTTACTGTGCTCCAGAGATGTTGCATTTTTTACAAATTGAAGGCAAGACCCTCCACCAACACAAAGACTACAACTTGCTTTAATGGTGATTCTTGCTCTATTTCGATACTTGCTTTATTGTGGTGCTCTGGAACCCACAATATCTCCACTGTATGCCTATATTCTGAATTTTTCAGGAGCCTTTGTTTGTTAGTTGGGATGATTTGGAAAGAATGTAATTTAGTAGTAGGAAAGACTTCTAAGCTTATCTCTCTGTGTAGTACACAAAGCCTCCAAGATAACTTGAAAATATATATAGGATCAACTTCTCGGAAAATAGGGAAGTTATTTAATTTCTAAGGATAGAAAGTCATGTTTCTGAGGAATAGTTATATTCTTCATTTAGTTAAATACAGCTGAAATGATGTTTCCGATTACTTCTGTCTACCCCAGGGTTTAATAGATGTACCCTTCCCACCAGATTTCTGGTTGCTATCAGTGGGAGCTTTGATGTCATCATTTATTGTTTTATCTTGAAAAAATATACAATATCATTAGAAAAACCAACTCCACTAGCATTTTCCTATAGGTCTCATCCAATTAAGTTAGTGGAATGATTTTTTAATTTGTAAGAGAATCTTTGGGTTAAGAAACAAGGTTAAACACCTCTCAGAAAAGTGAAGTTACTGCTGATATTTATAGGTTGCTATGTAGTTTATATGCTGTAAGGATTAAAAAGGTCAGTGTATATGAGACAACATATATGTGGCTGCTGCTCCTTACTCTTGAACCAGGTGAGCAATTCCCAGGAAAAATCAACTATCCAGTGAGAATGAGGACCTCCTTAATCAGGCAATTTCGTTAACCAGGGCTGCATTCTAAGGATGACCAGAGGAAAATATGGGAAGGCATGGGCTTCGTGCAGTAGGTGCATGAAGGTTGGTTGAGTGAGGAAGGCCAGAGACTACTTGTTACTTAAAGTACATTAGGTTTTGGGAGTGTTCTGTTAAGTTGCCCTCATACTTTGCGGCTCTCCTGGGTGTGATCAGAGCTACTCCTCCCTACATTTGTGAAATGAGGGCAGGAGGGGCTTTGATTGCCAGAGGAAGCTGGCAGTGAGGAAAAGTTAAGTTGAGAGATGCATAGTGTTTTACTGCTCTGGCCTCCCCATGATGTTTTGTTTCCGTGATATGAGATTACCAACTCTAGGTGAATGAAATAGGAGTATAAAATGATTCTGCTCAATTTATATCACAATATCATTGGTACTTTTCTCATGAGTGATTATATTCTATTTAGAAATGTGCATAATATTCTCAAGCTAAATTTTTTGAAAATATAAGTGTAATATGTGTATTATTATAATGTATAATTTTATATACAATGTGATTTTCATTAGTTCTGAGAACATGCTTTTTTCCTAAAATAATTTCAGGAGCAGACATGATAAGCATACATAATGAAGAAGAAAATGCTTTTATACTGGATACTTTGAAAAAGCAACGGAAAAGCCCAGATGATATCTTACTAGGCATGTTTTTTGACACAGATGGTAAGTGATACTTACTTTGAGGGATATCACTTTTATTTCCTTAATGTAAGTAAAATTGATGACTTTTTTTGATTGTTCAGTTTTCTAGTTCACATTGAAGTCTCCTCTGGTCTCCAAGTACTGTATTTTCAGTATGTACTCAGGACTTATACCACAGCTTTTACTTTACAGCTCACTGTGTTTCATATGTGTGAGTCAAAGTTGATTCTTTTGTCTGGCTTATATCCTACTAGGCTCAGTGTTTTTGTAATATGGTAAGGTTATAAAAAGCAGTATTTGTGTCAGTGATAACAGGATACAGATCAACTGAGCTATCAAAGTTATATTATGTACATTTATTGTCATTGTAGAAAATAAAAAGTACATTACTTTCAAAATGAAATTACTAAGATTACTATTAATTTAACTATTTTCTTGGCTATTTCCCTTAAAAATGTTGTATATTATTTATTTATGTTACAAATGACATCTTCAGAACCTTCTTGAACCGATACCTTTATCTGTACACAGGATAATTTCTCCTGATTGAAATCCTACAACCAAAAGTTGACAACAGACATACTTTAGTAACTTCCCACCTTTAGTCCTAGACCCCTTTCTTTGTCTTTCTTTTATACCGTGCTAATGTTGAAAATATTCTTAACTGACAGATGAGAGTTTCAAGTGGTTTGATAAGTCAAATATGACATTTGATAAGTGGACAGGCCAAGACGATGAGGAAGATCTAGTTGACACCTGTGCCTTTTTGCACACCATGACTGGTGAATGGAAAAAAGGAAATTGTGAAGTCCCTTCGGTGCAAGGAACCCTTTGTAAAGCAGCTAGTAAGTATAACTGATGACCCTTTTCCATTCTAAGTGGGGTGAGAAAGAAGGGCTCGTTTTTAAATAATTTTGAGGTGAGTGTGCCTCAACAGAGGAAGACTTCAAAATATAATAGCATGGTTTGTTCCCAAGTTTCTTGGAAGTCCAGTATGTAACTCTTTTCATTTCTGAAGTAGGGCTAGGTGAACCATGCATACTTTTATTCTATCTGCTTAGTTTTAGTGCTTGCAAGAGGTCAAAATTTCTTGTTGTTCAAAGGAATTATCATAGCCTCTTTGCATGTGATTTGATTGAACAGTGGAAGGTGTGAAGAATAATCATGTCTGATTCCAGAAGTCTAAAGATTTCAGAATTCTAATGTTAGTTTACAAAGAATTTGATTCTGTATAGGAACTAATAGCTTTTGTTTAGGCTAACAAAGAAAAATTATGTTGTAGTTTCTAGTCTATTCTGGATTAAAATGTAAGTTTTTTTCTGACCCATCACAGTGCTTTCTATAGAACAAAATTATCCTGTCCCACAACATTTTGATGTTGTTATTAAATGTTAGACAAAATTTGTTCTAAGTTTTAGAATGAGTTGTTTTCTCATTAAAGACATTTAGAATTTCAAAGGAACAATTTTGGGATGTTTGAAACATGACCCAGCCATTGCCTTACTTTGCATCCTTAGTATTATTCCCCTCTTCTACTTTAACTGTAAACCAAAACTGTACTTCAGCCTCTGGTTATTTATTTCCTTTCTTTACATCTGGAATTACATGGTTTTTTTACATGTGTCAGCAGAGTTCTTGACTACAATCAGGTTTGTAGTAACTATATTAAATCTGTCATAGTTTTATGGTAGTAACATTCAACTTTCAGTATTTATGGGATTAAAACCCCGTTTCTTTTAATGTACTGTTCTTTTTATATACTTTTTATGCCTCAGAGCACCATTAATGTAAAGTAAATTTTTCATTAAACTGTAACTTAGAAACATCAGAAATAGTAAGCAAATCCATACTGAGGTAAAATAACAGTTGTATACTTTTACTATGCTTGTTTTCTACACTCTCCAACTAAAACCTTCATATTTTTCTCACTTTATCATTGTCTTCCTTGTTCCTTTATTCTTTTTCCATCAGCCAAGCTAATGCATTTTGTTAGAGCTCCACATCATTTTTTGTTGTTCTTTTTTTAAACTAGGTTCAAAACACATTAACATAGGAAATTGACCAAGCAATAGAAATAAAAATAAAACTATTCAGGTGTTAAATAAATGTTGTTATGAAAGTGTTCGTATTTTACTGTGAAAGTGTTTAAAGGCAATCTTAGATTAAAGTATACTTAAATACTAATTTTGATTTTCTTTTGTATTATAGTCCCATATGAAAAGAAACATTTAACAGGTAAGTAATTGTCTTTTGTTCAAGTTTTTCCCACAGGTAAAACTGTTTTAAGATTCTAGCATGTTAAAATACTAAAGACTCCTTTAAAATATTTACTTAACATAAAGTATAACTTTTATATGAATATATAAAGGTCTCAGCTTAGTAATAAGACTTAACATTTTAAGTATGATTAACTGCAACTTATGTATGAAGATTTTTTTAAAACACCGTATTATATTTTCTCATTGAACTCCATTATGTGTTACCGCGGGAAGTGACTGAATCTTTTGTTGAAAAAAATTTCACCTTATAGTTGTAACTGCAATTCATGAAGCATCTGTCTTTGAGCGCTTACTAAATACATTTTTTTTAAAGGAAAAGGTAATATATTTATATGGTGCAAAAAACAAAACTATACAGAGCAAAAACACTGAAGTGTCTCCTGTTTTACCCCCATTCTACTTTTACCTTTATTGGGCTTTTCTGTTTCTTCTTTAACTGCCCAGTGTTTTTTTTGTTTTTTTCTTGCCAATAAGCAAATTGAGACATATGATTTATTTTGCCCCTTTCATTTACTAATATATTTTAGATATATCTCTATATCATTACCTACTGATAGATTTCATTTCTTTTTAATAATTATGCACCCTTCCATTCAATGGGTATAGTTATTTAACTAACTCCTAACTAGTATTGGGCTATTTCCAAACATTTGCTATTATAAACAATGCTGTAATGAATCAATCACCTTGCACAAATATAGGGTGGCCCAAAAGTTGGTACATAGCATACATAGTTTATTTGCATTTTATTACATTGTTACATTTACATTTGCTTAACATGGTTTAATCTTATAAGTGCTCGAAATGTCTTTCATCAATGTTTCAACATTTCTCAAACCTTGTCCAGTTCAATACTGCACAAAATATGACACATATTCTAACCTGTTATGTGAATTTCATTGATTCAACTGTATACTAAGTTTTGGGCCACCCTGAATGTGTTTATCTGAATTACCTGAAATGTAATTGCTAAATTGAAAGTGAATATGCATACAACTCCGATTAATACTATTTCAGAGTTGTAGCATTTTGCATTCCCATAAGCAGTGTACAAGTGCCTGTTAAGAAACTTCTAGATTTTTGCCAATTTGAATAGTATAGTTTTTAATCTCCGTATTTTGAGGTATAAACAGGGTAAAATGCACAAATCTTAAATGTAGAGCTTATAGTTGCTTATGTGTACACCTGTGTAACTACCACTCAAGTCAAGATACAAAACATTTCAATCACGCCAAAAATTCCCTCATGCCCCATCCCAGTAAATGTCTACCCTACCCCCATTCACAGTTTGGGTAACTACTGTTATGCTATCACCATGTTAGAGCTGCTTTTCTTGAACTTCACATAAATGTAACTCTAGCGGTTTTACTCCTGAATTTTATTTTACATTCATACATGTTGTTCATATTCATATCCAGCCATGTAACCATTCTCATTATACGACAATGGATGAACTTTTTCCTTTATTGTGTAGTATTTTATGAGCACACCAGTTTGTCCATTCTCATTTATGAGTATTTGGATCACTTTTAATTTGGGACTGATATGACAGAACTGCCTATGGACATTCTCATATATTTCTTTGGACCAATATTCTCATTTCCCTTGAGTATATTCAAGAGTAAAATTGCAGGGTCATAGGGTAGCTAATGTTTAACTTTATTAGAAACCATCATTTTTCAAAGTAGTTGAACAGTGTTACATTCCTATTGCCAGTTTGCAAGTTCCACACGCTCTAACTCCAATCCAGGATGGTACTGTCAGTCTATTTTTGCCATTAGGCGGGTGTGTAGTGATCTTATTGTACTTTTAATTTCCCTGATGAATAATGAGCACCTTTAGATGTCTACCAGCCATCTGGATATCTTTGTGACATGCCTGTTTTAAGTCTTTTGCCCTTATTTTTTATTGGACTCCCTTACTTTTTTTTAAAATTCTGGATACAACTCCTTTGTCATGCTGTGTATCATGAATATTCTCTCTCAGTTGGGAGCTTGCTATAACTATGATGGAAGAGGAGAAAAGGAGTGTATAAGAGTTTGTGTGTAATTTTCGCTTTTTGATAAGAGGAAATAAGATTTTAGAAAATCAAGCAAAGCAAAAACCTCACACCCATTAGGTTGGCTATCTAAACAGAAAACAACACATTTTGACAAGGATGTGGAGAAATTGGAAACCTTGTGCACTATTGGGGGGAATGGAAAATGTTGCAGCCACTGTGCAAAACAGTGTGGTTGTGCCTCAGAAAATTAAAAATAGAACTACCATATGATATAGCAATTCTACTTTTGGGTATACACTCGAAAGATGTGAAAGGAGGGATCAAAGATATTTGTACACCCATGTTCATAACAGCATTATTCACAACAGCCAAAAGGTAGAACCAACCCAAATATCCATCAACAAATGAATGGATAAGCAAAATGTGGTATATATACTATGGAACATTATTCAGCCTTAAAAAAGCAATTCTGACACACGCTACAATATGCATGAACTTGGAGCACATTAAGCTAAGTCAGTCACAAAATGAGTCAGGCGCAAAGGACAAACACTGTTATGATTCCAGTTATATGAGGTATCTGGAATAGTCAAGTTCATGGAGGCAGAAAGTAGAATGATGGTTGCCAGGGCCTTCAGGGGAGGAAATGGAGAATTGTTATGTAATGTATAGTTTTAGATTTGCAAGAGCTCTATGGATGAATGGTAACAGCGTGCAAATGTACTTAATATTACTGAACTGTATCCTTAAAAATGGTTATTTAGAATGGTGAATTCTGTGTATCTTACCATAAGTAAAAAAAACCAAAACTTAAAATCAAGAAGTGTTAGCATGTTAATTAGAGGCATGGAAGCAGATAACAGTTCTGCAGAATAGAAATTAATGCTGAGTAGTGGAGTAGAAGGATCATATCTTTCATTGCATACCTTGTAGAGCCATGAATTCCACGCTATGCACATGTATACTTAGGGAACAAAGATGCTATGTGCAACTTGGAACATGTTTAGAAGAAATCAGGTAGATCTATGATGGGTCTGAAATCCATGTTAGGAATAGATGAAAGATCTGGAAACAGATCTTTTGTCTTTAGACTCCAGCTATCTTTGAATTCACTAAGAAATATATCTCATAAAAATGTTAACTACTACATGTTCTGGCTTTCTTCTATTAGACATTAAAGACAGCAGTGAAATAGAAGCCTCTGCTTTCAAGCTTACTTCTTAGTGGGAAGGGCAATATACATGTAAATTTATGGTATGTCAGATGGTGAATGTATTGTTGGGAAAAAATCAGAATGAGAGTACAGAGAGAAAAAGGGGGATGTTGCCTTTTTTTTGTTGTTAGTAGAGTGGCCGGGGAAAAGCTGTATTTGAGCAGAATGAAGACCTAAAGGAAATGAAGGATGTTTGAAAGCCTGTCATAGGTGATTATATTTAGTCTTACCTTTATGGAGTAACACTAGTATGAGAACTGAAGCAACCAAGACAGAGTTGAATGGCAACCTTAATAACAGGGAGCTCCCTTTCGTACAAGTGTAAGCTAGAAAACCCCCTTGGGAGCTTCAGTGGCTGCACTTGAGATACATGGTGCGGCAAGCACAAAGGACCGGGGTTAGTCCAAGTTAGACTCAACACAGGATTACTGCAGATGATGCATGAATTCAATCTAGGACACGTAGATATTATTAGGCAGGAAAAAGGAAAGGTTATCCAACTAAACCAAGATGAGGGGCTTGGATTTTTGTTCTTCTACTTACTAAAAAGACTTGGGTAAGTCATGTAAACCCAGTGCCTCAGTTTCTTCATATACAAAAAGTTAAAAACCTGAGCATTGTATGTACACAGCAGGCACTCAACTTGGCCTGTAATGATGAGTCCAAAGTTTTCTGTCATTTTAAAAAGTTGGATTGTGTATGTAGTGTGATCCTCAGACAATCAGTGTTACTAAAACTGATGTGAAGGTGGCAGGAAGAGGAATGGTTACACTGGAAAAAGGCCGTAATGTAGTCTTGAATGATTAGTGAGTGTAAAGTCTAGGATAATTCCTAGATTGGGTGACTCAGCAGTGGCCATGGTGTTACCACTTAAGGGAATTCAAGGTAGAATGGACTTCGTAGTACAGTGAGGAGGCACGTCAGCTACCCATTTACCTAATTCATTTTGTAAGACTTAAATGATTTGGATCAACCAGGTAGTTTTGAGTCTACAAAGATGATTAGGAGGGAGCAGTTTGAAAAATAAAAGGACAAGGAGAGAGCAATGTCAGGGAAATAAAATGAGAACATCTCAAGGATGAATGGCTAATACTCTAGCTGCAGTAGATACAAAAATCAAATGATATACCTGTGCTTCTGCTTTCAGTCATACAGAGATCATTGGTGACCTTTGGTTGTGAAGATGAATTGTATGGGTTGGCGAAATAAGAGGAAGTGAAAGTATATATTTTAATGTTTGTTATAGGTTTCCTCAACTTGCTTTTATTAAGCTAAGGAAAATATCTTTTTTTTTTTTTTTTAACTGAACTGGGGGCCTCACCACATTCGGGAAGCACACTCCAGTTCAGCATGTGGGTCCACCTAGGCCGGAGCCAGGATTCGACCCTCGGTCCTCGGGGCTTCAAAGTTAGCGCTTAACCCACTGAGCCATCCTGGCTTTCCCGGAAAATTTCTTATATTCCTAGCTAAAGCAGTGTTTACTCTTTTAGTATTAGATAATAGCAAATATTTATTTATTAAATGAGCAAGGGATTTTTCCTGTAACTAACACATAACAGATTTACTAATGTGGAACTATCCTTTAGTCAACAGAAAATCTTACATACTGTTTTAATACACCATTCTTTAGCTGTCTCAAGATTGGCATTCTCCAGCATTTCAGTAGTATGCAGCTAGCCAACCAAAGGCCTTGGAGGCAGCTTGGCCACAGATCACTTGCAGAATGTAAAAAATGCAAGTACTGTATATACCGGGGGGTGGCAAACCTGTGGCACGCGGAGCAATTATTTCAGCACGTGGAATTATTGTTTTTTGTTATAAAAACATCCTATGCCTCTTATAGACATAAAAATAATCGATACCGCTATCTCACTCGATGGGTTGGCACGCGAGTCGAGCGAGTATACTCTTATTTCATAAACTTTGGCACTCAATCGCCAAAAGGTTCGCCACCCGATATATACTATGCTCCACCAATGCTGGATGCTGTTTAGTTCTTAGGATTCTAGGTATTTTACTAATTAAGGTATGTGACTATGACTATGAACCACTGACTCAATTACTATGCTCTTTTAGACTGAAACTTCATTGAGCTATGATCATCTCACTTTTTAAAGTATTACACATTCATTAATAGACTGAAATAAAATCAGTATGCTCTCATTGGTAAAGTCAGGTTGCTGAACTATAAATGGGCTATTAAGTTTAATGGAACAATTAACTAAGAAAGAATTCCATTTGAACTCAAAGTTTATAGAATCCTTGGCTTAACATTTTTTCACATACATGTCTGTAATAGCACACCCACACACCTTAATAAATTCTGTCAGTACAAAATTTTTATCTATTTTAGGGTTGAAAGGAAGAGAATTTAGCTCTGGCTATCTCCTCACTTTTCCCAACTTGTTTTATAAAAAGACTGTCAATATTTTAAAATTATCAAAGGCTTTTGCTCACCTTAACAACTTTTAGCCAGGTTTTTTGTGCAAAGCTTTAAATTTTCCAAGTTTCACTTTAACAGGTACCAGCTGCAAGTATTATGAGTATTTTCAAATAATTACAATGCAAATATACATCTGCAAAGAGAATATAATTCTGGGATTTTTTTCATACACTTTTACTATAAAATATAATACAAATACCTTCCTCAGAGCATTGCCCTACTAATTCCTAAACCAAGTAAGTTTACTTAATTTACTAAACTATATTCTTAAAGAAAGATTACAAGGGTTTTGAATAGCTAATAACTGTAAGGTTCTACCTATTATTTCAGGAATACACAAATATATAGTTATTTGAATAAATTTAAAAAAAAAAAGGGTGATTTTTTAGAATCTTAAAGTGGAGAATTGCAAAATTTACTTGAAAATTTGAAGTATGACAATTGTTCAAGCTAAGAAATATAAATCTTGATAGCAATAAATGTATAATTTTTCCTGATTTCCTTATTTTCTTATCTTTTCCTTTTCAGATAACCACATTTTAATATCAGCTTTGGTGATTGCTAGCACAGTAATTTTAACAGTTTTGGGGGCAATCGTTTGGTTCCTGTACAAAAGAAATTTGGACTCTGGTTTCACCACAGTTTTTTCAACTGCACCTCAATCACCTTACAATGATGATTGTGTTTTGGTAGTTGCAGAAGAAAATGAACATGCTGTTCAATTTGACTGAGATTTTGGATATTTCAGATTAAAATATCAAATACATTGACAAATATTCCTGTGCAAGATTTTTATAACTTGACAATGAAAATTAGAATTTCATGCTATATTTCCTTTTTTCCAGGAACATTCCCTATTTTCATATAATCGTTAATTTTGACTAAAATAATCTTTAGGTTCATCATAAAAAGTTTTGAAAAAGGAATGATCTTAGATTGTTAGTGGTTTTAGCCACCTCCCCAAATTTACCTTTCACTTGAGTGAAAGCTTAAAGCCCAGATAAAAATAAAAACTGAGTCTACTTGTCTTACCTGCTCTATGTTACCTTCCATTTATTTGAACTATCTTAGTTTATAGTTGAAGAAAAATTCTACCTACCACTGTATTTTCAACCATCACTAGGTCTTTAGCAGTATTTTTTATTAAACATGATACAGGAAATAAATGCTTTAAATAGATCCTATGCATTCACATATCACTCATGCTTTTTACTGTGGCAGATAATTCCTCTAATGTTTTTTATCTTCCTTTGATTGAGATGTAGAAAATTTTACAGATTTTAACACCCCATATTCCACATAATTCACTTAATTTTACAATTTGATTACCTTGGGAACACCATTTTGGACAACAAACAGTACTCAGTACTGACCACAAATGGTTAGAATTTTGAAAAAATTGTATCCATTTTTTTAAACAAAAAAATAATAGCCATACCAGGAAGGTGGGGAGGCTGGCAATAAGGGCAATGCTTGTATCACAGTATCCCTTTAAAGTTTTTCCTATCACCAAACCTGTTCCTATATGAAGTATCTCATGCTCCCCAAGCACTGAGAACTTTATCATTAAATGACATAAAAACTATGTAAGGAAAAATTGCATAAAAATACTACATACTATTGTAGTGATGATGCTCAAAGTTTTCAGTACATTTATTGTACAATTTAAAACAAAGGTGAAAATAATCATTTTAGGGGTAAAAAGTGGAAACGGAAGAAAACAAGTTATTTTCTTTAGTATTCTATAAAGCTTAAAAACAGTATTAGGAAAGATAAAGCCTGTATAGCATTCACATAAAATTGCCTTTATTCTATTTAGAAACTTGAAAGCTCAGGAAAGTACTCTCTCCCTAACTCACATCCTATCAGTTGTGGGGAATACTTCTCTTACCAGGAGACACACTATCTCTCAAGCTTGACTAAAGGCAATGAAGTCCCATCTTGTGTCACCTGTTTCTATTGACCATTATAGATCAAAACAAAACAAAACAAAAAATACCCCTCCTCACAATTAATGGCACTACTGTTAACAAGACATGAGTAACTACAAAGTGACAGAAGACTGTACGGTGTGGGTATGCAGTACTACAAATGCAAATGTTAACACTAGTTATATTATACAATTATGATACTGAGCTTTAAACTTCTGAGATTTTGTGCAGTGATTTGGATGTCTCTTTTTATTATTCATAAGCTATTAATGGTGGTACTAATAATGAACATTAGACTGGAATTCCTTCTTGCCTTTACTATTCAAATTCTACCAGTCCTTTAAGTACTAAGATCTTTGTCTTCCTTAAAACTGTCTCTTAATTGTCAGATCTCTACAATGTCCCATATAGTCCCATTTCAAGTACTCAAATCACATGGCTAATAGCTACCTTATTGGGCAATGCAAATTATGCAGTATTTCCATTTACACAGAAATTTTACTGGCCACTACTGCTCTAGAATCCCTTCCATTCAAATCCTATGTAACTAATTTTCTTTTTGTTCATTTTGATAACTTGTACCTAATGGCAGCTCTTGCAAAAAGGCTTTTAAAAACTGACAATTTTCCATATCTGATTTCATTTTTCAAGCAATTCTTAAGAGGACCCTGGTAATGAAGTGGTAATTTTCATTATGCATCAGAAAATCTGTAAACAGGCCCTTGTATCTATTTGGTAGTCAGCAGATAATGGGACCATTCAAGTCCGTATTTATTTTTAATATTAACAAATAACATGCATGCTTATGTTCATGTTCAGAATGCATAAACTGCTTTCTTCAACAATTTGGTTCTAGCTAATAATGACAGTATAAATTCTTATGCTTGGCAGTTATTTAGACAATTGAATACACTTTCCTAGGAATCAGCATTTTTGGTAGTAAGTAGTGTATGGCCTTTGTTTTTGTTCACAGTTGGAAGTGACAACCAATGAAAAGCCTGCTTATTCCCTCTAATTCACATTTATAGAATATTGTAAACTAATACAATATTGAAATACTAAATGGTACTAAAATACTAAATGGTACTAACTACAAAGAATACAGTAAAACCCAAACCATCTGTCATTTAGCACTTAATGAAACTATTAAAAATTGTATGTACACCAATGAAATGTTTTCTATCAGTTAAAAATTTCAGATAAATTTTGTGTCGTTAAAGCAGAAGTTCTAAACATGTTTTAAATTGAAAGCATCCCTAACGACCCATAGAATAGATAATGAAACTGGCATCCTTACATTTTGTATTTTTGCTTTGAATAGGGCAATGTAAGGATAACAGATAAAAGCTGTAGAAGCATTTATATTTTTCTAGGGAACAGAATTTGAAATTTTAATAAAATTCATGCCTATGGGGAAGCTGGAATGGCTCAGTGAGCTAAGTGCTTGCTTTGCAGCTCCAGAGCCCGAGAATCGAATCCCGGTCCTGGCCCATGTGGACCCATATGCTGAACTGGGGTGTGCCCCCAGTTCAGTTCTTGCTGGGGCCTATACGGGAGGCACCCTGCACAGCCCCACACCCACCTGTGGAGTGAAACTATATGGAAAACTAATGCTGTCAACTATGGAGACCGCTCTGGGCCCTCCCCCTTCTTTCTGTCTGTCTCTCTCTCTGTCAAAAAAACAAACAAAAATAAATCTTAAAAACAAAAAAACATGCCTATAATGTTCAAAGTCTACTTTGAGCACCAGTTTTAAAAGGAAACATCTCAAACTACAAAGTAAATCAATCAGTATGCACTTTATTTCGAGCCAAAGTTTTACATTAAGACCAACAAACTAAGGGCAAACTGTTGAATCATATTTGAGAAATTACATGGTTTCTATTTAGGTTGTGAAAAAGAAGTGTGTTGCCATGGCATAGACGTTATTTAATTTGAAACCATCTGAAGGTGTTTTTAAAGTGTATCCTAAGGGTATAGACAGAAAAAATTTATTTTAGAAGTATACATAACTCATGATCACAGTGTAGATCTATTCTTGGTAAATAGGTAATGCTCATCTGTTTTCCAAAGGTAGTGAAAAATAGTAAGTCAACAAATAAATGTTCAGAATTAGCAAGGAACAGTTAAAAACGAACAGGATCCAAACAAGTTATCATATTTATCTATAAAGAAATGACAACACTAAAAAACATTGAAAACCAGTGTTTCAAATTTTGAATGTGGGATTTAAAAAATAGTCCACTAACTTGAGATTGCAATAATTTTTGCTTTTTTACCAAATAGCATTTGATTTAGCTGCAATATTCCTAACAGGAATATCTACATACTATTGCCTATCAAATATCTATATTTTTCAAGTCAATAAAAAACTTTATCTGTTTGTCATTTATACATTTTGTATTTATATACTTTTTAAAAAATTAGATTTTACTGCTAAAGTGAATTTAGAAGTCAAATTAAATTTGGACACAATATAATGCTCATTACTTAATCCCCATTTGTTTTTAAACACTGGAAGCAACTGATTATGAAAATGAGACTGTAACTTAAGAAATTTTAAAAGGAAAAATAATTGCCATTTGGCATTTTATTTCTAAAGCACTTTTTTGTATTTTTTCACTAGCAAGAGACTAAAACACGAACCTTTTTCATAAATATGACTATAGTAATCAGAACACAAAAATAATTGTGGGCACTGCTTAAGATATTTAAAACAAGGGGAACACTTTCCCACTCACCTAAAAGAAAAATACTTTTGATTACCAGTTTATAAACATCAGAGTCACTGGCCATGTTAAAAGGTCCAGCAAGTAGAATTTTAATTCAGCAACACTGGAAAATGAATATATATACACACATGCATATATGTGTGTATATATATTCATTCTATATAGTTAATGTGTTCAACAGGCATTCCTCCACAAAATTAATTCATACTTAATTGCCAGTTTTAATAAATGCTTGTTCACAGATCATCCATTTGTCTTATGTGAAGTTAGGCAATATCAAATGTTCTGCTATGGTCTCCATCTTCTTCAGAATCATCCTCTGAAGCTGTTGAAAGAACACATGATCAAGAATGATTTTAAGGGGGATGAGAATGGAAATGTAACTAACTATGAAGCCAGAACAGCAATGATGTGCAAAATAAAACCCCAATTTATTATACTGTTTGGTCAAAATCACAGGCTATGATGGGGTTAGGGTGCTTTTGCTGTGGGTGACGTACATACACAACCCTCCCATCCCACAAAGTTTTATGTTTTTATAAAAATGAAAATGTTTAAAAATGTGGTTCAAGAAGGCTTCTAAAAACTTTCTGAGATCAATTTGTGTTCATAGTAGCCAATGATGTATACAGTAGAAGAAAAGTGAATTTAAGGCAAGTGCTCTCACACACCTGAGTAGAATCTGGCTTATTACTGCTGCATGTTTGATGCATCTGATGAGAATGAAAAAAAAAAAAAAATGTACACAGAATAATAGGTTATGGGTATTCTGGCAAATTACATCAAAGCTATGTCTCTACAAAGTGCCAAGAAAAAGTTCAATGTAGTCAGAAAAGCTGTATAAGGACACAACCTAAGTTAAATAGTTGGATTTAGTAAAAACCCTAGGTTGAGATTATTCCTATGCCTCCACATTGTCAGAAACTTACCACTTTTATAACATTTCTGACCTCAATTTTTTTTAATCATTAGAGGCTCAACTTTTTAATATAAAACACCCTGAAATGTCTTTAGGAAGGACATAATAAGTATAAAACTATGCATCTATAAATTGTTCTTGCATGTTGAAGAAAATGGAAGTTCACTAAATTGAATATCTTATCTAACCAGCATTCCCCATTATCAAGTGCAGAAAGGTTAAACATCTAACTTTTCTTATGTTAACACCTAACAATTTAGCAGCACCCAGCAAACAGAATCAATAAGAAAATTATGCTACATATATAGATGAAAGTTTGCTTTCCATATTTCAATTTAATTTTTTACTTTGCAGAATCTTAAATTCTTTTTAAATAAATGATATCAAACATATACTTAGATCATAAATGAGTACATCGTATGCTACAGTTTTATGGTATTATCATGGAGAAGTATCACACTAAAAAATAAAATAGCTTTGCAGAGAACTCGTTTTCTATTTGATTTAGTCCACAAAAGAAAATTCAGAACCAATTTTCAAAATATATTGATAACTCTGGTATTTGGGCGTTAACTTGTAGCACCTATATCCTTCATTCTCAAGTGAGTATGGGTATCCAATTTCACCTTCATTGTTCTGTCTCTCACAGGTTGGGAGTAGACACCGTTATGTTTAGGAAACTAAATCCTAAATAATAATGTTTTTAGAAAATAAACAAGCTGGGGAAAATGTGCACTGAAACAAATAACTATAATCCTATCTGACAAAGTTTAAATTTACAAAAAGAGATCTTTATATTAAGAGAAAATAAGGGATCTGAAGTAAAAAGGTATAAAGAAAAAAAAGATTTATGAGGGCTGTCCAAAACGTATCCAGCCATGTAACCATTCTCATTATATTGACAAATGGCTGGAATTTCTTTGAATAACTCTTGTATACCAAATGAATTCCCATTTTATATACCATTTGACTCCTTTATGTACCATTTTCATGTACTAACTAAAGTTCTGAAAATGCGTTATCTGGTTGGACTTCTAATATTTATAAAACTTAAAAATAGTACAAAATGACAAAAACCTATGTCTTATTATAATCAAAGAATTAAAAGGTTCTGACGAGGACTACTGGTAAGTCCTCCTCTAGCCTTTCCTCAAAGGGTGCTTAGTTTTCTCTAAAGGTAAAAATGTTAAGCACACTATAGATAACACTTCAAATATTCTGGAGATGAGTACAGAAAGTAATCAATTGGAGAATATATTCTTTTAAAACACTTCCAGGAGTGTATTGGAATCTGATCATGGGGAGAAACTTGCTTTGGGTGAAAAAATACCAGGTAGGATAATCTTGGATTCCCAAATACTGTCTCAGAGACACCAATATTTGTGCCCACCTGGTTTGAAACACCATGGAAATTGTAGGACTTTGAGAAGTGGGTAAGCTGTACAGATGCTTATAAAGATTTGAGTATTAAGTGATTTCATATAGGAGGCCAGGCAGAAGTCCTAATGCTGGAACATGATCTTAAGAGACTGGAGCTGCTGGAAGAGCTGGATGCCTATTAAAGGTCCATAAGGACCTGAACAAGTAGTGAAAAACCAAACCAAACCAAAACCTATGGCTTCTGTTATAGATTCAGAAGTAGGACTCTTTCACCTTGTTTTCCTAGAATTATACATCAACCCAGGCAAAACCTTTTATGATCTAACAAAGCTGAATAACAAGTCAGTTCCATATGCACACACAAAAAATGCTTTAAAAAGTATGGTGTGATTATTAAACATGTCTTTTTCATTAACTGTAGAATTAAGGTGATCAAAACTAAAATTTCATTTAAAATAAAATACTGGTGGTTTAAGTTATAGCCTTCCATACCTTAACTTTAATTTAAAAAATATATGCTTTTAAAAAACGAATGTCAGTTGCCCAGCCTATCTTTCCCAAATCAATTAAGCCCATAAACAAAGCTCTAATTTGTTAGGAACACTATAGACTTAGGTTTCACTCTGTGGGTTTAATTTGCAAAAGTAAGTTCAGTAAGTCTGGAGAGGGAAATTCCACCTACTTTCGAGATCTTCCATATGTGCCTGAAGAGTTCTTGCAAGGTTAATAAACTAGAAACAATACAGAAAGAAATAGTCGTTGAAATGTTGCAAATGAATCTAAAGAGAGAATCAATATAGGAGATTCATTTCCATTTTTAAGGTTAAACATCACGTTAAGCCCTTAAAATAAGGATCTTTCTCCCACCATCTCAAAGTACAAAGCTTGAAGATTTTTAATTTTTTTAATAAAAAAATAAATTATTAGTCATGAAGAAATTGTATACTAATCATGTTGAAATTGGAAGCAGGCACAAAAGTTTATCCAACAATATTCCTCTTGCATAAATAAAACACTCCCAAAAATTATGAAGAAAAATAATTAAAACCGTCACAATTTGGAACCAAATAAACTTTTTGTGGTCCATTAAAAAAAATAAAACAAAAACAAGAATCAATATTTTCCTGCCTAAATTTGATAGCTCTAAAAGTATTACATTTAATTCTGTATTTGAAAATGAATAAAAAATGACTTGCATTTTAACTTGTCTATAGCTTTTACAAAGGCATGAACTTAATAGGTCTTATTAAATGCTTTACTGAAGAGGGGGCAAAAAGTTTATACACATATTAAGAGATGTTATCTATTTTGAAGTTGAATTAAATTACAGTAGCAACATGTAATATGATGCTTGCTCAAAAGATGGCATTAATCAAATGAATGCTAGTGTCACCATGCAACAGGCAGGACAATAAAAGAAAATGGCGGAAGCACAGTTGTTCGATGAGCGTAAAACCATTTTGAAGTGGTATTTGAAAATTGAGAACAGTGTGGCAGTACAAGGACAATGGAGGCGTGAATACGCAACAGAACCTCCAATATGCCTAACAACTGCATGGATTCGTGTTAAGTTTGAGGCACATGGTAAATTGAAATGGCATGCGCAATGATACAAGTGGACACTTTGGTCAACGTTGCTCAAGCAGTAGTTCACCATAATCAGAAATATCTGGACGCTGATAGTAACCACTCTGAGCACCTCTTGTAGCTGCAGAACTCAAACGTGACTTGCATTCATCTATTTTTATTGGTACTATTGAGCATTACACTTTTAAGAGTTTTTTCTTTCTTAAAATGTTTATAATTTTTTTGGCACCCTCTGCATATAGTTTATTCATTCTAAAGAGATAAGTCACCTTTTAGAAATCATTTAATGGTATTAACTGAATTGAGGTACTGATTCTGAAGGATTCAGAAGCCAAGATATCTTTGCTCAAACTCTGAATGCTTAGTTCATTCTCTTTTCTCTCAATGAAAATAATCTGTCAGTTGGTTCACAGGTATAATGTCCACCATGATGGTTACAGCAAAATGTTTTACCAATTTAGAAGCAATATTATATACCTTGATTTGATAATTTTTAAGATAGAAACATTACACCTCACCATAAAATGGTAATTTACCACCAATTTGAACATTTATTTAAAATAGAGTTTAAAGGATATGTTTATGGACACATCTCAAGGTATGAAGTATTCATAATGTTACAGGAGTGAGTTCTAGATTGCCCTAGCTTTTGCTACAAAAAACGGGCAAGTCAGCAAAGTATAAATTTCCACTGGCACACTGAGGCAGAATATTATTTACCTGTAAATACCTAACTAAAAAACAGCCAGTCTAAGTCTTAAAGTAACTGTACAGATTAGTATACACCAAGTAGTCCTTATCTTAAATAGCTTGCAACATGGACACACTTAAAAATTAGTACAGTAACAAACTGAAGTTAATTTCCCATATTCTCTTGGTTTTTGAAGTTCAATTTCAGGTTTCTAACTTATGATACTGAGGTGTTTTTTTCCCCCCCTTCAATTAAAAAGAGCATTTTTGTTTAGTATTTCCAATTCTGTTTTCACTGAAAAATATTCCAATTACATTGAAAAATTAGAAAATTACTTATTTCTCTAAAATAGCTTTATGAGAAAATTAGGCTGCTTGATAGAGAAGACAGCAATTTCTATTAAATCTACAATATCTTTATTTTTAAGACACATTGTAATATGAGCTTATCAAAGGAAAACAGAATGTGAATATATAAAACAATCTGCTTTCCAAAGCAAACACTTTGTACATTACACCCTTCCATTTCCCCCACTCCAAGATTACTTACTCGGACACGTGTACTTGGTTCATTTGTATTTCCCATCATATCAGAAAAGCTTTGTTCGCACAAGTGCAACAGCACAACTAGGTAGAGACCAGAGCTGATAAACTCATACTCAGCCTTCAATAGGGAAGCAAATGAGAAAAATAAGAGAATGAAAAATTAATGAACTCAAGATTGATATTCACAGTGTATTGATAAACTAGAGGAAATGTAGTCATGTCTAGTTCCTAGTAAGAGCTATGGTGCCATGTATTAAAATAGGAATAAATGACTACCCTTCATAAATTTTTACTAATGACAAATAACGAGTCCAAATGAGTATGTGAACATCCTCTGTAGTCCCCTATAGCCTTCCTTTATGTAATTACTCATATAAAAGTGAGACTTTTAAATAATTTAATGGCAGAATGGTTCTCTATAAGGCTCTTAACAGGTTTCACTGCACAAATAAATGACTATAAATGTTTACTTAAAAATTACCATTTCATCTACAACTAAATCAATATACCGGTACTATATGGTCAAGTGTTTCTTACATAATTTAAAGGCAACAGTAATTACAAAAATGAACTAAAAACGGAAATAGAGTAACTGCTCCCTAGTTCTTTAATTCCAATCTATTGTTTTGAAGCTAAGACTACAAATCATGAATATGTTATTAAAATCTAAACTAGACTATTATTTTTATATAGCAAGCTATGTGTAAGTGGTACCATTTTTGGTAATTAACTCATGTGAATTTAAGAACTGTATGTTCTTAGTACCAAGTTCAGCAAGTTAATGGATTCTTCAGAGTATTCAAGATATCTGAAATTTTTTTATTAAGTTTCTTTAAATGCTTCACTTAATTTGCTTATTTTTAATTTAAGAGAAAGTCATTTATCCACTAAGATTTAAAAAAATTGTTAATGGTAGGATTTCCGGTCAAGCTAGCAAAGTAAACATTGTGCTCACCTCCTCTCAGGATCACATCAAATGTAACAACAGAAAAACCATCACTGAGAATCACCTGAAGTCTATGAACTGAAGCCCTACAACTAAGAAGCCACCTTGAGACTGGTAGAAGGGGCAGAGTCATGGAATGGGCTCGTCCCACACCCGCATGTGATCATCAGAAGCTGACGGGCTATCTCAGTTGTGGATGTCCTCCCCAGGGAAGCAAGGGGTCCCAGGCCCACACCAGGCTCCCCAGCCCAGGATTCTGGTGCCCATAACTTCTGGCTGAGAAAACCAGCAGAGATGGTGGCTGAGTGAGATGGAGGATGGCTGCAGTCTTGGTGCTCCTCTTAATGGGTCCACACAGAGACTGAGTCACTGACCTATTCACTTGCTCTGAGCTCAAGTTTGGGCAGCAGTTGGAAAGGCTCCAGGACAAACTGAATTGTCTGGCTTCAGGGTGAGGACTGGAGGGGCAGCTTTCCCCCAGAGGAAGGAGCTGGTAGAAGCCATTGTTTCTTTGTTGACCCTCCCTCTTCCTGTGTGCAAGAGCAGGCAGACGCCATATCTGAATTTCCATCAAAGTGTCTATCACCTTTTGTCTGCCCTGCCCTAGTGAGTCCAGGACATGCCCCCCCCCTCCCCCCTCAGCATGATCCAAGAAACGCTGACATTCATTATATGAGGGCTTTTGGAAAATATCCAGCTATGTAATACAAAAAACAGAAGCATTTATGGCTGGATTTTTTCCAGACAGCCCTTATATAAATAACAGCCAGACTTTAATGATACAAATACTAGAGGAAAAAGAATGTGAACTTGGAATGAAAGATTTCATAAGACTAACTTGTCACCATAAACTGGTGACGGGAATGGGGAGAGTAAAGGGAACTAGAATAGTAAGAAAATGGTCAGATATGCACATAAAAATTATTACTAACATAAAGATAGAGAAATAGAATGTAAATCCAGGGTTTGGTATGTTAATCATGTTCCAGCACTCAGAGGGATTCCCAACTGAGACAGTTCTGGGTAAATATAGTTGGCCTGCCTACTTTGGGACCACTTTTATTTCCAAGTTTAAGAATATAATGTATTTTATCTTAATAAATTTAAGACCCATGACATGGTTTATTTTACCTTTTAGTTACAAAAAGTTATGGGAAAAATAAAAATTATAAAATTGTAATACCTAATGCAGCAATAGAGAATTCTGTTAAGAACTTTATTATTACTACTTTTATTATTTTAATGCTGGTTTTCTGACCATGATTCAATCTTTTCTTCAAGAGTTGTCCCTTAAGCATAGAATAGACACTTACCAAATTAGGCAAAATATACTAACTTGTTCATTTGCATGGGCTCTATGTAGTTCATGAATATCAAAATCCTCCAGGTTAAGCTGCAACTTCTCTTTACAGAGTTCACAGGTGGTTACAGCCTCTAATGAAGAACCTGGTAAAAATTTAATTACAAGTAAAGCTTAGTTTTGCTATGTCTCCCCAAAACATGTTTCCCTGTAAGTTTTATGCTAATATAGACAATCAAAAGGAAAGAAGGGAGGTAAAGAGGGAGATTGCATTACTGTCATAAACCAATAATGTCTCCTAAAATAGCAATCAGCAATACCTAATATGCATGTCATCCCTACCCTATGTATTTAAGCCTCCACCCATTATTTAGATAGCTGTTGTTTTTCTCCCAGGTACTCATACATTCCTGATCATGGAAAGCTGACAATGGAATGTCATCTGTACTTCCTACTTCCTCTTTAAGTACTTTGGCAAGATGGCATGAAAACAATGTTTAATAATATAAGATCTCAAACAACCTACTTACATATACCCAGGCCAGTATCTTTTTTTTTTTTTTAAGATTTATTTTATTCTTTTGACAGAGAGGGAGAGACAGAGAGAAGGGGGCGGCCCAGAGCACTCCACAGCTGAACATCATCAGTTTTAAACACAGCTTCATTCCACACAGGTGGGCACAGGGCCTGAACCGCAGGCCAGTTTCTTTGTTGCAGCAATATATACCCCTAAGACCTTTTGTGATTTAAGGAATGTGTAATCCCTAGGTTAAGGAGGATAAAAAGAAAGGATCTACTTTTATTCAGATCACAACAGCTCCTTTCAGCCATAAAATGAATAAAGTCCTTATACATATTACAATACAGATGAACCTTGAAAACATTACACTAAGTAAATAAGGTAGATACAAAAATGACAAATGTTACATTATTCCATTTATAAGAAATATGTGGAATAGGCAAATTCAGAGAGAAAGTAAATCAGATGTTACCAGGGATTGGGAGGAGGGGGAGGAGGATGATACTAAAATACATAATGGACACAAAGTTTCTATCTGGGGCTATGAAAAAGTTTTGGAACTTGGTAATGGTGATGGTCACACAACATTCTGGATATATTTAATGTCACTGAATTGTACACTAAATGGTTACAAGAGCAAAATTTACATTATATGTATTTTACCACAATTAAAATAAAAGCTCCTTCCATACCATATGCACTCAACATTTGGTTACTAAGTTCCTGGTTCCAATTAAATATGTAGTAGCCCATGTCAAATTAAACATATAGCCCCCACCTTTTCCCATGTTTATTTTTAGAAAGGACTTTAAATTGAAAGAACATCCTAAAAATTAAAGGAAGTCATGTAACAGGGTAGAGGGTTAGATTCAATTCAGCTAACATCTTACTGAGTGTTTGTTATATGCCAAACACTATTAAGGAAGAAGAGTAAGTAACCCTTGTCTTCAAAGAGCTCATAAAACTCTTTAGTGTTATTGACACCAATTCTTTAAATAATAAAATCTGGAGGAAGCCAGGATGGCTCAGCAGGTTTGGCGCTCGCCTTGGATCCCAGGGTCCAAGGATCGAGTCCTGGCCCTGGCCCATGTGGAGCCATATGCTGAACTGGGGTGTGCTCTCCCCTGGTTCAATTCCCGCCAGGGTAAGCTTCCCACATGGGATGCCCCTGGTTAGGGGCCCCAGCTTGTGAGGGTGTGCCTCCTATGTGGGAGGCCCCCAGCCCGGTTCCTCCCTTGCTCGGCCCCACGTCCACCTCTGGAATGAACCTATGTAGAAAAACTAATGATGTACAACTATGGAGACTGCTCTGGGCCCTCCCGCTTCTGTCCCTTTCTGTGTCAAAAACAATGTCTTTAAATAAATAAATAAAATTTGACATAAAATCCAAGATAGTAGTAGTAACTTACATGCTTTCTCTAGAAAATAGTCAAAAGGAAAGTCAACACTATTCCGATGTAATGTGTTGTCTTTCGTGTGCTTTCATCAAATTATGTAAGATATTTACTATATTTCAAGTATATGAATAAAATAGTTGTTTTAGGAGTCTAGCACACATGAAGATGTTGTAATTAAAATACACCTAGAATGTTTTCTTAATTTTTGAAAATTATTATTTTTATACCACTGAACTAAATTCAGGATAACCTTATATTATGACCTGGTGGAGAATATAAAGAATGTGAAAGGTATTTAGAAGGCTTTCTCTTATCAGACATTTCTTAAGACTGTCCCCTGAGATTCAGAAGCAGGAAACCTATGGTCACAAAATATGGACATTGGACATCATTTTGTGCAAATTATTTTACATCTTAGGACTTTATTATTCTCTTCTATGGAATAAGTGACTTGCTGAAGTTATGCCAAAAGGTCATACCCAGCTGAAGGGAACTCATTTATCCCTACCTTCTTTAATCCAGGGTTCTCTCCATTATACCTCACCTTGTTCAGTAGGCCCTGCCTGTATTTGTCTAACCTTGCACTAGACTTGTTTTTTGGAACATCCTCTAGAGCTTAACTGTCTATATACAGCAACTGTTTAATATATGTTTAAATCACTCTCTACTAGACTGAATCTTCTGCCAGATTGGGGCTTTATGGTAACTATGAGAAAGGTTTGTGAAATTTATCAGGAAGAGTCAGTTCTTAAGATCTTTACATTCATTTGACCACATCTTCACCACCACATCTGACTTTCACAACAACCTTAGGTATTACTCAATTTTATTCATGATGAAACTAAGGCCAAACCCCTCAAACATACTTAAGAATGTTCAGGAATGGATCTGAGGTATCTTATGTTTAAAAAAATGCCAATGGGTAATTTTGATTAGTAGCCAGGATTGAGAACCAATGTTAAGAAATTTAGGGGAAGCCGGGATGGCTCAGTGGGTTAAACTCTCACTTTGCAGCACTGGGGACAGGGGATCGAATCCTGGCCCTGGCCCGTGCGGAACCATATGCTGAACTGGGAGCTCCCCTGGTTCAGTTCTCTCTCTGTCTCTGTCTCTGTCTCTCTCTCTCTCTCTGTCAAAAATAAATAATATATATATATATATATTAAAAAGAAAGAAATTGATTCAAGATTCCATAGTTAAGTGCTGGAGCCATTATTCCAATCTACGCTTGTCTAACTACAAAAGCCAATGTTATTAAATAATACACTGTATCATCTGTTTCCCCAGATACATAACACTAACAACCAATCACAAATATTAATATATCAAAAGGTTAGACAAGCCATTTTTCATTTTAGTAATAGTTAACATTTCTAGGCCCTTACTAAGCATGAAGAATCATGCTGAGCACTCAATCTTAACACTCCAGGGCAGTGACTAATAACACCTATGAGACTTTCATAATACCATGTAGCCTAGAAGAGGCTGTTACAGGTGAGATGGTCTGTCCCACAGCTTTGAAATAAGGTTAGCTTCAAAGAAAGAATAACCCACCTATCCAAAAGAGACCTTTGCTACCTGGCTGAAATAAGAAAATTTCCCAGTAGCCTTATCATCTCCAGCTTGAACAGGTTACCCAACTCTTCAAACAAATTATTAAAATTAACATCATCGTATCTCACAACCTATTTGCTTATGTCACCAAAGTGTCATAATCAGACTTTCAATCTCACACAATTATATAAATTTATTAATCAGGTCTAATTTCCTGCCTTTCTGACACTACTAGTTACTCCACTATGTCCTCTGGTGACCATGGTCTAACATAAGTAAATTCTTCTCATAACCAATCCCTTTTTTAAAAATCTGTTTAGCTTCATGCTTGAACCACAGTACCCATTAATCATACATACTCTTCTGCGGCCACTCCTTCCCCACCCCACACACAACCTTTTGTACCTCAGGACTAAGTAGGGTTTTGAAACTTCAAGTCCCTCATTCATTAACGACTTTAACATCTGGTTTTCTATCTTCTTCACTAACTTATTACTGGCTATTTCAACATCCACATAGACCAAGGGTATACAATCTTTTGGTCCCTGAGTCACACTGGAAGAATTGTCTGGGGTCACAAAAAAACACTAACGATGGCTGATGTGCTAAAAAAAAAAAAAAAAAAA
>PVKE010020197.1:0-27719 GCA_004027555.1 Craseonycteris thonglongyai
AGAGAGAGACAGAGAGAAGGGGGAGGGCCCAGAGCAGTCTCCATAGTTGTACGTCATCAGTTTTTCAACATTGTTAGGTTCCACACAGGTGGTGGGCCCATGCAAGGCAGAAACTGGGCAGGGGCCTCCCCATGGGAAGCACACCCCTTGAGCCAGGGGCCGAACCGCAGGGCACACCCTAGTTCAGCACATGAATCCACACTGGCCAGGGTGGAACACTTTCTTAATGGAACTGTTGCTGCTCATGAGAAAGTAAATTGCCATTCTAGGATTCTCTCCAGTCTCTTCCACAACTACCTTTAGTGCAACCAAAATCTTGCAATCCTTTAAAGACAGTTCAAATGATGCATCTTTAATTAACCTTCCATGGTCACTCAGCCAGAACTGATCCCTTATTCCATCTAAAGTGGTTGCTCTTTTAGGAGGAAGGGGAAGATAGGGGAAGAAAACTACTGCCTTCTTACTATTATAAACAGCAGCCACATTGAAACAGTGTCATTTTCCCTGTTAATAGCCTTCTCTTTGTCCCATCCCAAGAACTTTACCACCAGTTAAAACTTCTCTAGCTCTCCATTTGCAAAATGGGGCAGGAAGGCTAGGGGTGAGGAAGATCAAAGGTGATTCTAGTGAGGATGGGGAAAGAGGAAGGTATATGCTGGCATCTACATTTGGAATCTGAACTGTAACCTCTCCCAGAAGCAATGTGATAATGTATAAAGTTCTGAATCACTAGTAATATACATTGTCTATTAAATAGGCTTTTGTAGACTGACCTTATTCATGTCTTTTATGTTAAAATGTGTTCCATGTTCTAATCCTATGATCAGTAAGTGAATGTTGTAAAAATAATCAGTGCTCCACTCATATGGAATTACAGGGATTTAGTTTTTAATCCCTTGCAAGTTACTTATTTACGAGTCTCAGGTTCGTGGTTATAAAATGAGAATATCTACTTTTATCAGCATTGAAAAATACTTGAAAGATATAATGCGTTCAGCCTAGGGCGGGGGTGGGGAACCTATGGCACGCGTGCCCAAAGTGGCACGTGGAGCAATTATTTTGGCACGCGGAGCTGTGAATACCATTTAAAAAATTATTGTTTATGCTCTTATAGACATAAAAATAATCGATACCTCTATCCCACTCGATGGGTTGGCATGCGAGTCGAGCGAGTATACTCTTATTTCATAAACTTTGGCACTCAATCGTCAAAAGGTTCGCCACCCCTGGCTAGGGTAACCAAAGTAAAATAAACAGACAAAAGTTTGCTTAAGTATAGACTATTTTTACCACAACTAAAATTATACTTACTTTAATTTTTCAAAATTCTCAGGTTCTAAACTCCATATTTCTTCTACTTGGGCTCCTCGGCAACCTAAAATAAGAAATCATGTCTTTAGAAAACAAAAATATGTAACTCATTTTTTTCCATCACCATTAAATATTAACTAAAAGAAATGCATATTTGGGTACAGACAATATGACAGCACAAATTAAAATGGTAAAAGTGGTAAAGTTCAGATCCAAATCCTATCACTTGATTATTTTCTAATTATTTATAATGAGTATAATGCTTTTCCAATTTTAAAACGTTTCAAGGGTTTTTCACTGGAATACCCTCCCTCTATCCCCGACCCCCTTTAACTGCTCCTTCTCTGTTTCTCTCAATTTCTGGCTCTTTTTTTCATCCATTCTTTTCACTCAACTGCTAAGCTTCCCCAACTCTGCCTCAGCACCCCCTTTTCCCCGTACTGCACACTTTTTCTTTTCTTTTTTTTTAATTGTTTTTGACAGAGAGAGAGAGATACAGAGACAGAGGGAGAACTGAACTGGGGGAGCTCCCCAGTTCAGCACATGGGTCAGCACGGGCCAGGTCCGGGATTCGATCCTCGGTTCCCGGGGCTGCAAAGTGAGCGCTTAACCCACTGAGCCATCCCGGCTTCCCATACACTTTTTCTTTTTTTTTAAATATATTTTTATTTATTTATTTTTATTTTTGAGAGAGAGAGATACAGAGACAGAGAGAGAACTGAACTGGGGGAGCTCCCAGTTCAGCATATGGTTCCGCACGGGCCGTGGCCGGGATTCGATCCTCAGTCCCCGGCGCTGCAAAGTGAGCTCTTAACCCACTGAGCCATCCCGGCTTCCCCCACTTTTTCTTTAATGGTAATAAATAACTACCACTTAACAGTGACCTTTATATCCTATATTTAATGACCCTTTTCCTATATTGTTTTTGCACTTTATTTTCAACTACCCCAGAATCCCCCAAACATACTTTTTCCTCTAGGACAGTGGTTCTCAACTAGGGTGATTTTTTTGCCCTTGCACGCCAAGGGAACATTTCACAATATCTAGAGACATTCTTCCTGTCACTGCTGTCATCATCTAGTAGGTAGAGGCCAGAGATATTAAACATCCTACACTGCAAGGAACAGCCCCGGGCAATGAAGACTTATCTGGCCCAAAATGTCAATAGTGCCAAGGTTGAGAAATCCTGCTCCAGCACTATAGTGATGGGGTGCTGGTTAAGAGTTTGGCCTCCAAACTGCCAGGGTTTGAATCCTCACTCCACGGTTTAGTAGCTGTATGACCACTTAACCTCTTTGTTCCCCATACTTACAGAGTTGTTGTAAGGAATCAATGACATAAGTTACTGTGCATGATATACCTTACTTTTCCATGTATATGACACTTCCATGTTTAAGATAACCCCTAGTTTTAGTTCTATCCCAACATTAAGAAATCAACACATGGGTTACTCTGGTATATAAGACGACTCCCATTTTGTGGTCTAGCAATTTTATACAGAAGCATCATCTTATACATGGAAAAATATGGTACATTTAATATAGTACATGGCACACTGTAAGAACTCACTGAATATTAGCTATATTATTATTATTATTGCAGCACAAAAAACAGCCACATTTACCAGTGCCTTCTACATGTAAAGTGTTCAAAAGCATTTTCTCTAACCCCAGCAAGACAAGTAGTATATAGGATAGGGTTAAGAATGTTAAGTGACTTTCCTAAATTCACTACAGCTAGTATACGCCAAAACAAACAAACAAACAAACAAAAAACCCACATCTGGTTCCAAAGTCTGGGCACTTTCTAATATTCCAGATTATTTTCATATGTGAACTAGAGAAGCCTATAGACCACCTGAAAAAACCAATGGTTAAAAAAAGTTAGATCAACCAAGTATGTGACTTTGGGCATTCATCCCATTCCATGACCCCATTTGCTCTATTAAGTGCCCATCACTCTGGTATTAAAAGATATATGAGGGGGGAGGAGGGGAGAGGGAGAGTTGTGGGGGAGGTGGGAGTGGGCACTGGATTCTGGGTGGTGGGCACATAATGCGATGCATGGGTGATGTGATGTGGACTTGTACATCTGGAAACTATCTAATTGTTACCAATCAATGTCACTCCATTACATTTAACAATAAAAAATAAATAGTTACTTAGAGCTGCACAAATCTGATATTATAAAATAAATCCACCTCTGCCTTTCAAAAAAAAAAAAGATATATGTATAAGGAGAATTACTAAACTGTTTATAATAGAGAAGAACTAGAAACAACTGGATATTGTTACTAGGTTGCTAGACATTAACATATAGTGAACTAGAGAAAAAGAACTTTATAAATGTGAACCTGTATTTCTGAATGTTAAAAAGGGCACAAAAGGACACAATAGGACACTACTGCAATTAACAGTGATTCCTGCTATGGAAAATCAATTGTAAAAAAGGCCCAAAGTGGGGAAGCTGGGATGGCTCAGCAGGTTAAGCGCTCGCTTTGAAGCCCTGGGGACCGAGGATCGAATACCGGCCCCAGCCTATGCGGATCCATATGCTGAACTGGGGTGTGCTTCCCGAATGCGGTGAGGCCTCCAGTTCAGTTTAAAAAGAAATTGATGGGAAAGCTGGGATGGCTCAGGTGGTAAAGTGCTCACTGTGAAGCCCCAAGGACCGAGGATTGAATCCTGGCCCCGGCCCATGCAGACCCACATGCTGAACTGGGGTGTGCCCCGACTTCAGTTCTTGCCGGGACCTGTGTGGGCGGCTCCCGGCCCAGTTCCTGCCCTGCGCAGCCCTGTGCCTGCCTGTGGAGCGATACTATATGAAAAACTAATGTCAACTATGGAGACTGCTCTGGGCCCTCTCTCTTCTCTGTCTCTGTTTCTCTCTGTCAAAAAAATCAATAAAATAAATCTTTAAAAAAAAAAAGGGCCAAAGAGTAAAACATTGTATATATCATACCAAAACAAAAATCTGCTGAATATAAATGCCCCAAAACCTTTTGCACAGAATTTCAAGTGGTGATACTTCAAGTGATGACACTTGGTAAATAGATCTGTTTAAGGAAAACAGAGTACTCAACTATTATCATCTATCTCCTTCTATACATAGCTAATCCCCTTGTTTACATTCAATTTCAAATAATACATGGCGTAATGAAAAAAGAAATAAGTGATGATTCAAGAGACCTGGGTTCTAATCCCAGCACTGCCTTAAAGTTCTTAACCTTTATGGTAAGCAAATGCCAGGTTGGCCCCAAGTTTTTCACATCTGCCTCAACTCATGGGCCAAAGTTGTGGAGGATAATTCTGCTACACTCCCTCCTGGTGGGCTTGGGTGGACTCTGTGTACCTGGGTTAATGCCTTAAACCAAGAGGTAAGGTCGGTACAAAAATTTGAGGAGAAAAATCACCTGCTTTTTAACATAAACACCAAGAGACAAAGTATACGGTATTGGTACCAGCCCTATGGATCAAATTAAAATAGCTAAAGGAATGGTATATTTGCTGTAGTAAACAGAATGAATTTTGTGGAGGGACAATTCTCAATGGGTTTCTTTTTGTCCTCTGAGAGAATTCCCTGATTTGTTCCGTGAACTGTCATGTCAAGGATGTTAATAAACAGTCTTTAGAGATAGCATCTCACTTTGGGGCAGAGGGAAGACTTATCTGCTGCCCAATATCTCACTAGAGCCAAAGGCTGCTAGAAGACTCTTTGTAAGATTGGTTGCTCCCTATGTTTAGAGTTCCTCAGGTAGGACAGACGCCCTGCCCTCCACTGCTGTGACTTGGAGGACACAGAACTGGTGCAGACATGAATGTCCTGCTGCCTTTTGTGCCATGAGTATTACAATTACTCATCTCTAAAGTAGAAGTTGTCTGCCAGCATCCATAAAACAGTGGCAGGCAAACTTGTTAGCTGGTAAACAGGATAGAACCCAACACTTCATAATTCTTAACAGATGTTGGATTTTGTCAAATGCTTTTCTTTAATCTACTGACATACTTGTATGGTTTTCTTCTTTAGTTTAATATAGTGAATTACACTGAATCTCAAAACATTAAGCCAACTCAAAATTCAGGGTATAAACCTCATTCAGTCACCATATATTGTCCATTTAATATATTATAGAATTGAATTCGCTAAAATATTGTTTAGAATTTTTACGTCCATGTTGATGATGTATATAGGTCTATAATTTCCTCTTCGTGTAATGTTTTTGTCTCATTTGGGTATTAGGCTAATATTGGTACTCACAGAGTAAGTTGGGAAGTATGTTGTCCTCTCCAATTTTTCTGGAAGTTTGTATAGAATTGGCATTACTTGTTTCTTAAATATTAAATACAATTTACCAGTGAAACCATTTTGGCTAGAGTTGTCTTTGTAAAAAAATTTAAAATTACAGTTCAATTTCTTTAATAAATATAAGGCTATATTTCTTCTTGAGTGAGCTTTGGTAATGTATATTTAAAGAAACTAGTATATTTCCTCTAAGTTTTCAAATGTATTGGCATATAGATATTTAGAATATTCCCTTATTATCCTATTAATGTGTATAGAGTCTGTACTGATATTTCTTTTTCCTGTTATTGGTCATTTATGTCTCCTATTCTTTTTCTGATCAGTCTGACAAGAAGTTTATCCATTACCTTTAAGAAATCAAATTTTGGGTGCATTTTATCCACTATTTTTCTCTTTTCTGTTTTATTAATTTCAACTGGATCTTTATTATTTCATCTGCTTATTTTAGGTTTAATGTGCTCTTCTTTTTCCAGTTTCTTGAAGTGAAAGCTGGAGTCATTGATTTGCTGTAGGAAAAGTAAATCTAGTCTCTGTTACTCCATGTTGGCTGGAAGCAGAAATTTATAGTTTCTATTTTTAATAAGTACATTATCACAGTTTGTTTTGGTACATTTAAGAATTAGTATGCACCATACCAATTAAAAATGTACTTCTGCTCCATCAATTTAATTTAATAAGAACTTTGCTTTTATCGTGTTATCGTTCACCAAAGTGTGTACTTATATGTTCACTAAATCCACAATTTCCCCTCCAATGAAAAAACTTTAAAATAAATTAACAATAGAATTCATAATCCTGATGTTTCACTTTTGAAAGAATTGGAAATGGTTGGAAAAACTTATTTTCTCTTTGAAATATCTGATGATAATATACAACTAACATCATTGTAACTTTTTGCGAAGTCCTTCTTCTTCTAATGGAGCCAATCCATTAATAGCTAATTGTTTCACATTAGTTTGTGCAGGTATATTTACATATCACTCTATGCATGACTTTATTTAAATCATTTTCAATTCCACATTTTCTGTACATATGAGATTGAAGCAATAGCTATTAATGAAAGTGGATTAATTTTAAAATAAATAAACTTGACTAGCACAGTATTTCTTAAAGTTAACTTTAATATGTCATAATAGTTAAGGTTTTTAAGGTAAATGGTATGGCTGAAGTCAGTGTATGTCCAAAACTGAACTCATTTTCCTGTCCAACAAGCCTGTTCTCTTGCCACAGGCTACAGCCTGCTCTAGCCACTCAGGCTACAAACCATGGAGTCATTTTCACCCTTTTCCTTACATCCAGTCAGCAGAAGTCCTGAGGATTTAAATACAGCAAAATTACTGAACCTATCTCCTCCTCTCTAAACCACTATTTTGCCAAGCCAATCATTTCAGACTCCAGCGATTTTAAGACTTCAAGCTCCTCTCACTTCAATCCAATCCACCCTGCACACTACATGTAGTAAACCTTTTTTAATTCTAAAAATGTCATTTCAGCATTCAAATATCTCTGACAGTTAAGTCCCCAGTGAGTACAGGGCAATCCAAAATATACAACATAGCATATAAACTGGCCTCGGTTATCTTTCAGCTTTAGATGCAACTACTGCTCCAGTCAATTACACTACTTTTTAGTCCCTTTGCTAGCTGTTCCTTAAGCCATTTACTTTAACATCATACTGTTTGTATTTGCTTCTGCCTGTGCTCTTCCATGACCTTTGTCCCCATAACATTCTGTACATACTTTAACATAGCAACCGATACACTATAGTTTGTCAGTTCTTTGGAACAGTTGTCATGCTTTATTCATATTAAAAATTCCCAAACCCTACCAGTGTGCCTGAGATAGTAAGTGAACAATATACGCTTGATAAGCGGTTTTCCAATGTACAGTAGGCAATATCAACGTTTAATTTTTATCCCAAGTACAAAATTTAACATAATAGCTAGACTTAGTACGATATGAAGAAATGTAATAAATATTTACTGCACACACACAAAAAGAGGCTAGGAACAAAAGTGACAGGAAGAATATAAAAAGTAAATTGTGTTAATAATTTAGGAAGGAGGACAATATAGCATACGAAATTATAAGGGAAGCATATGGCCTCTAGTCTACAGCACTAGCTCAAGAAAACGCACTTCACCGGAAGCCAAAAATGAGCTGTGAGCAAAACTAGCTAAGTGGCACGTCAGTCCCACGCAGTCACAGTGTGTGGACGTCTATTCACATATTCAAGATGCTCTGCTTTGAATAACTAGAATCTCAGGTTTCTGGGCGGCTAGGGCCGTAGCCACCCCACCTCGAGAAGGCACACCCTAGCCTTTCCTGCAGGGCCTGTGGCCTAAGACATGCACCTGGGCACACCTGCCCGGTGTGGGGAGTGCTCTGCCAAGAAGCGGCGGTGGGAAGTTAAAAGGAAAAGATTGATGCTTAAGGGATTGGGAGTAGAGGAACGGGAACTCAAGTCGGTTAAGCAAAAAATGAGTGCCGAATCCTGAGGATGCAGTGCACAGTCACACACGATTCGTGCCCTCGTGGTGTGGCTCTCAAAATCACAGCGGAAACGCTATTTCCCGGGGCTGGGAAGTGGGTGGGAGCCCTGCATTTCCCTCATCCCAAATCCCTTCAGATCTCTGGAGTCGCCTGCCTTCCGACGCGGGGCGGCGGTGGCCACAGGGAACCCCTCAGTGCCCAGCTTGGGCCTCCTACGTGATCCCCGGCCCAGGACGGTCCCCTTGGCTCTCACCGAATCCTTTAATGAGCTCGGTGAAGACCCCGGGGTCGCTTTCCATAAGGCACCACTCCCCGGCATTGCCCGTCATGGCCCCGGCCACACACCGCCCCGCTCCACCTCGGACTCCGACTGCCCCGGTACCCGCTGCCACAAGCCACTGATCTCTGCAAACCCGCCGCCGATCTCGTCAACCCCACGTCATCCGCCTACTTCCCGACAGCCTCTGGGCGCCGTCACCTGCAGCGCGACAGAGCGCGGGAGGACGCTCTAGCCACCCAGGAACCAGAGAAACTTCAGAGGCCACGCAGGACCCGTAGCTGATGCGAAAAAGGTGGGGCCTAAGAGGTATAACGGGCGGGGCTTCTGGGTACCAGAGGAGGCGACATCCGGGACTGTCGCCAGTCCGGAGCGGGGGCGGGGCCGGACGAAAGGGGCGGGGCTCACTCCCGGGAACCGAACCTGGAGTCCCCGGCGGCCGCGGTGGACTCGAAGGAGTTGCTGCCAGTCAGGCCGCTGCCTCTTGCCATTTTCCTGCGCTCCTCAGGGCTTCTCCTGGTGGTGCTGCGGGTCGGAGGGTCGGCCGCCAAGCACAGGTGAGGAATCTGCGGGAGACCGGCTGGGGCCCTTTGTGCGATCTGAGCGGCTCCGGGGACTCATAGGGTGTGACCGGCCCTCCATGTCTCCGCATCCCAGCGGCTGAGGCCGAGCGAACACGTCTCCAAACCATCGTGCACCCGCCTCCGCCTCCGCGCCGTGCCCAGGCCGGCGAGAGGACCTGGCATCACTGTGGGAACATCCTTACTCGGCTGGGCCCGGACTCCTCGCGTGTGAGCCCTTCCCGAAGCCCGGGCCGCTCCTTCTTGCACTTGCATAGCTCCCCACAGGCCGGCGTCTGGAAGGCCTCTTTACTCCTCCTCTTCCTCCTCCTCCTCCTATGGCCTCTGCGCGGAGAGGCGTTGCCCGGAATCTGGGGTTCGGGAAGAAGGATCTTTGTGGGAAGACAAGGCGAATGTGTCGTAGAGGGAATGACGAGGGGAGAGGAGAAAGAGCTGTCCTGTAGTCCATGGAGACGGTAGACAAGTATAAGGACTTGGATGCCTCGAGGGAAATAAAGTTGAAAAACGTAGTGTATTCACCTAAAAACATTTGTAGTGATTCTAAGACTAAATGATGAGTTAAACCAAGAATGGCCTGTTCACGAAATCACCCTTATTCAACAGGCTCTTGGAGAATACTCGTGTATATTTATGCATAACTCCTTAAACCTCTTGAGTTTCAAGAACGGACTCTGGCTTCCAGGAAAAAAAACAAAAACAAAAACAAAACAAAACGCGGCCGTAGATAAAACTAATCCTTTGCTCCTCAAACAAGGGACCTGAGTGTACTTAGAATTATAGAAAGCATTGTGCTCGAGACTGTGAAGCCACAAAATAAACATAATAAATTTTACTGAAAGAAACAATAGTTTTAGTGTTAAAACAAGCATGGCTGTATTATGGAGTAAAAGCCAACATTTGCATTAAGTGTTTGATTTTAAAAATTGAAACTTTCTTGAGGTTTGCCCTGGGAAAGTCTACCTTCAAGCTGGGGGGGTTTCTGTTCACTTTTCCCTGTTAAGTATATGTAAATAGAAAAGTTTGTGAGGCACAGAGGTCTGGCCTTACATCCTTAGGAACCTTACCTAGCTAGATTGTCAACAGAGCCTAAAGCTGTTGGTGGCCATTTGGGGTATTTTTAAATCTGTAATACTGCTGTGAACTTGAAAGTGTTTTCTGTGCTAAATAAATACATCAAGACTAATATTTATTTGAGGCTCAACTTAACATAATGCCTTTGTCTAGAAAAACCAAACTGAAAATTTAGCTTTTTGACATAACCTTGGAAGTAAAAAGAAAGGGGGAGTGGTTACAATTACTTTAAATATGTTAACATTTAGTCCTAAGAGTTTACATACAAATCCAGATTTCTGGATCTTTGAGAAAAAATGAGAGGATCTTGCAATGTTAGGCCCATACCACATGGCAGTTGGTTGAAAGTGCATGCCTTCAGGATGGCATGCTGTCGTTTTTGCCACAGTTCCTCACCACTTTTTATTTCATCACACTTGATCCACTCATGGTCATTAACAGTCTTAATGGTGCAGTTGTTTGAATTTGTGACCCCATTTTTTATGGTATTGTTTCTTTTAAACTGTCTTGCATGTTTTCATAGATGTAAGTAAGCTCTGCGTTTAAAAACGAATGAGCTACAAAAACTTGTTTTACCTCGGGTAAAAGGTAGCATTTTCAAATAATGAATGATTAAGAGTTTTTGGAAAGATTCAGCTGTGTACAGTCAAGAAAAATGTAGGACTCCTTAGAAATGTATTAGTGCTGTTAAAAGATACTATAGGGAAGCTGGGATGGCTCAGCTGGTTGAGCACTCGCTTTGCAGCCCTAGAGCCTGAGGATCGAATCCTGGCCCCATCCCCTGGGGACCCATACACTGAGCTGGGGTGTGCCCCCAGTTCAGTTTTTGCCGGGGCTTATGCGGGAGACTCCCAGCCCAGTTCCTTCCCTGTGCAGCCCCGTACCCACCTGTGGAGTGAAACTGTATGGAAAACTAATACTGTCAACTATGGAGACTGCTCTGGGCCCTGCCCATCTGTCTGTGTCTCTGTCAAAAAACAATAAAAATAAATCTTAAAAAAAAAAACCTATAAACATTCTAGTTCTACTGAATGCAAAGCAGAAAAAGTGCTATTCCATATTATGTATTACTAGCATTCACTGATTTTGCATTCAGAATTAAGTGGGCAATGTATAAAATATCCATAGCCAATTTCAAATTATGCCCATGCTTTTAATAATATTGAGATCTATGTAATTTCTTCCCTAAATTTTAATTTATAGACGTTTACGAGAAACTTAGCTGTATGAAATTCTTTGGCGTGGTGTACTTTAAAAGCACTGGCTGGGGGAAGCCGGGATGGCTCAGTGGGTTAAGCATTCACTTTGCAGTGCCGGAGACCAAGGATCGAATCCCGGCCCTGGCCTGTGCGGACCCATATACTGAACTGGGGAGTTCCCCCAGTTCAGTTTTCTCTCTCTCTCTCCCTCTCTGTCAAAAACGATTAAAAAAAAAAAGAATTAAAAAAAAAGCACTGGCTGGGTTGTTAGCCCAACCCAAAGATTTCCTGTCTTTTTGTTGTTAATCTTGATTTATAACACTTGATTAGTGGATTAACTGGTGACTAAACTCTGACCTCACTTGCTACCCAGCTGCCTTCTAAACCACTGACCATGGAGTTTCAGCTAAAGGAGTGAGATGATGGCAGTTGGGAAAAGAAGAAAATAAGGTCCTGTATATGTCTGTGTGTTAGTTAGCTCAAATTGCTTTCTAAAGACATATATAAAAAATGAAGCGTTAAATATCATTTAAATAACTTCCCAAATATATGTATTTCAATTAACCACTTTTTAATTTTAATTTTTTAACAGTTTTTTGAGATAGTATTCACATATTATGAAATCCACTATTCTAATGTGTCAACTTCGGTCGTTTTTGTACATTCTCAGAGCTGTATAGTTTCAGAACATTTTCCTCACCCCACTTTGGAGAACAATCTGGCAGTTCTTCAAAAGGTTAATATTGAGTTACTATATGATCCCATGATTTTACGTTCCCACTAGCAGTAGATGAGGTTCTAGTTTCTCTAGATTCTCCTCAACATTAGTTGTTATTTTGAGTGTAACCGTCCTAATGGGTACGGAGGGGTGTCTCTGTGGTTTTAAGTGTGTGCCCTTTCCTCTTTCTCCTATAAAGGGTTCTTTCCTCACTAGCTCTTTTGGTTGTTTCTTTGTTTTTTATTTTTTAAATTTTAGTTGACATTCAAAATTATATTAGTTTCAGGCATACTGCATAGTAGGCATTTGTATAATTTACAAAGTAATCCCCCCAATTAGTCTACTACCCATCTGACACCACACATAGTTAATTACAATATTAAGGATTTTATTATTTTGGGGAAAGGTGAGAGAGACAAGGGGGGAGGGCCCAGAGCAGTCACCACAGTTGTACATCATTAGTTGTGACATGGTTTCATTCTACACAGGTGGATGTGGGGCCATGCGGGGCAGGAATCAAAACTGGGCTTCCCATATGGGAGGCAAGAACTGGCCATCCTGGGAGTTACCATCTGTGCCGCAGTTCAGCATATGGGTTTACGTGGGTCTGGGCTGGGAATCGAATCCCAGACCTCATGATTGCAAGACAAGTGCTCAACTGAGCTATCCTGCCATACTCCCATGACTATTTTGTAACTACCAATTTGTACTTCTTAATCCCTTCACCTTTCTCACCCGGAACCCCCACTCCCCTCCCATCTGGCAACCATCAGTTTGTTCTCTGCATCTTTGAATCTTTTTCTATTTTGTTTGTTTGCTTTGTTTAGATTCCACATGTAAGTCAGATATGGTATTTTTCTCTGTCTGACTTATTTCACTTGGTGTACTATTGTCTGGGTCCATCCATATTGTCCCGTACTAAGATTTCAGTTTTATGGCTGAGTAGTATTCCATTGTGTATATGTCCACATGTTCTTTATCCAGTTGTCTAATGATGGGCACTTAGGTTGCTTCCACTTGACTATTGTGAATAGCGCTGCAGTGAACATAGGGGTGCATATATCTACTCAAATTAGTATAATGGATTGCTTTGGATGAATATGCAGAAGTGAGATTACTGGGTAATGTAGTTTTTTTTTTAATTTTTTGAGGAATTGGTGCACTACATTTTTCATAGCTGCTGCACCAATTCACAATCCCACCAATAATACATGAGGGTTCCCTTTCCTCCACATCCTCATCAACACTTTTTTGTTGATTATTAGTGATGATGGTCATTCTGACAGGTGTGAGGTGATATCTCATTGTGGTTTTTATTTGCATTTCTCTGATGATTAGTGACCTTGAGCACCTTTTCACATGACTATTGGCCATCTACGTGTCTTCTTTTCTCCCTACCTCTTAATTTTTAATATCTACCAGGAATTCCATCCTTCACCTTCCCCCACACTGTAGAAACATGTTCAAACTTGTATCACCTTCGAAACAAAATTTATTTTACTTTGTGTTCCTCTTTAAACTTCCACCTAACATATTAACATTTCTTTACTGCTATGACGGTATACTCAGTTACTTTTCTAAAATCTAAAGGCACAGAGCAAGATTGCAGAACCCCTTTCTGGAATGCCTTCCTCCAAACTATATATATCAATTTTTCATTTGTCTTCTCTGTGTAAGTCTTTTTGGAATATTGAAACAGCATTATTTTATCCTCCTCTGTTCACTCACAGTTCTTTTTTATTAGAGCACTTAACTACAGTTTGCTTTGTATTGTGTATATATTTCTACACTGAATAAAATGTGATTTCCCTGGGAGTGGAAAAAAACTTTAATCTTTTTACTGACCTAGAAATCTCCTTCATGTCTTACACATAGTGTTCAGTATGTGCTGGTTGAAGTTTTTGTTGGTTATGTTGTTTTTTTTCTGTTTTTGTTTTGTTTTGTTTTGTTTGCCATGCAGGGGGAGGCCCAGTGCACTATCATGGTGGTTGCCCCATTAGGAGGATAAAAAGTAATATTTTTGCCTGATAGCCAGTTCTAGTAGCTGTAGAGATAATGGAGGAAGAAAGTATGGGTAGTTACAGATGACAGATGAATCTATAAATGAGCACAGTTGATAGGATATAGGATGCTTTCAACTACAAGTAACAGAAAACTTATAAATGGCTTAAATAATAGGCATATATTTATGATATATTAGGAAATTTGTAAGTAAGGCAGTTCCAGATAGCTCAATCATATCAAAGGACCCAGGTTCCTTCTATTTTTTTTTTTTTTTCTTGTGACCTCCATATATATTAGTGCCTTAAACTGACTCCCCCATGGCTCAAGATAGCTACCACCATTCCAGGGATCACTTGCCAATGATTGTCTCAAACTAAAAAGGAAAACACTTCTTTTTAAAAACCAAGCCCCTGGGAAGCCAGGATGGCTCAGTGGGTTAGGTGCTCAGATTGCAGCCCTGGGGACCGAGGATCGAATCCCGGCCCCAGTCTGTGCAGACCCATATGCTGAACTGGGGAATGCCCCCAGTTCAGTTCTCATAGGGGCGAGAACCCGGCCCAGTTTCTGCCCTGTGTAGCCCCGCCCATCTGTGGAATGAAACTATGTGGAAAAACCAATGATGTGCAACTTTGGACTGTTCTGGGCCCTCCCCCTTCTCTCTGTCTCTGACTCTGTATCTCTCTCTCTCTGTCAATAAATAAATCTTTAAAAAATAAAAAAAGTAAATAAATAAAAATAAAAACCAAGCCCCCTTTGAAGAGGAAAGAAAACCTCAGAAGTATTCCCAGCTGATTAGTCATGTCACACTAGCTAAATTGTAACACATGTATGATGCCTATATTAGTCACATGGAATGAGAGATGCGACCATCACCTGGGAACTTGTAATAAGTACAAATGCAGAGGCCTCATCTCAGTGAGTTATGAAAGAAACTTGGTGGGGAGGACCTGTCATTCTGTGTTTTAACTATCCCTTCAAGTGATTTTGATATACACAGTGTTGGAGAACCACTGGCTTAGAGAAATCAAAGGTCTGGGGAAAGAAAGGTCTAGCCTCCCCTGAAGGACATTACTGTCAGGAAGGAGGGTAAGAGAATTTGGGGGTGGGGGCAGACACAACCAAAAATGTCTACACTATTATTGAGGGATAAAAGTACCGTAAGATCTTTTGGTGTCAGCTACTGGTGCTGCTTTCCCTATCCTTTTATTCTCTGTCTGGATCTCCAGACCCTGTGTGGAGCTGCCTGCTGAGTTTCTAAAATAACAAACTTGTCAACAAACCAAGTCAGAAATGTGATAACTTCTTTAGTTGTTGCTTCTGATTTTCATACCACCTCTTACTGAGCTAAAATTATCTTTAAATTAAAAGAGTTCATGACAGATTTCAATAAGCATAAATTAATAAATGTTTTTTGTTTTATAATTTTACTGTATAATCCAGCTAATGACATTTTGCCTCTTGATAGGTTTCCTAAAAGAGAATAATGGAGGACTCAGTAAACCAAATACACCCACTGAATGAGAAGCAGGTAGCCAACTCCGAAGATGGATATGTATGGCAAGTCACTGATATGAATCGCCTTCATCGGTTCTTATGTTTTGGTTCTGAAGGTGGAACTTACTATATCAAAGAGCAGAAGTTGGGCCTTGAAAATGCCGAAGCTTTAATCAGATTGATTGAAGATGGCAGAGGATGTGAAGTGATACAGGAAATAAAGTCATTTAGTCAGGAAGGCAAAACCGCAAAGCAGGAACCCATGCTCTTCGCACTTGCCATTTGTTCCCAGTGTTCCGACATCAGCACAAAGCAGGCAGCCTTTAAAGCTGTTGCTGAAGTTTGTCGCATTCCTACACACCTCTTTACTTTCATCCAGTTTAAGAAAGATCTGAAGGAAAGCATGAAATGTGGCATGTGGGGTCGTGCTCTTCGGAAGGCTATCGCAGACTGGTACAATGAGAAAAGTGGCATGGCCCTTGCTCTGGCAGTTACAAAATACAAACAAAGAAATGGCTGGTCTCACAAAGATCTATTAAGGTTGTCGCATCTTAAACCTTCTAGTGAAGGTAAGCATAACATGTTGGGGAGGAAGGTGCAGATACCCAATAAATAATAAATTTTTATTGATATAGTTGTACAATATTTTCTATAAATAGCCTTTCATTCTCAAAACTCACTAATTCCAGTATATTTAATGCCAACCTGGAATTAAACACCTACCACAGACAATCCAGACATTAATGGTCAAGAATCAAATGAGACATTTACAGGTTAGTATTCTACCTAATGCCACCATGCTAACTAGAAAGCTCGTCCACGTAATTACGGAGTTTAAAGGCAGCTTGGACATGATTCAAAGTTGTAGTAAACAGAGTAGCACCTATCTAGCAGATGGCAGATAGCCAGGTTCCATCCCCTTCTTATTTTTCTCCCTTTCTGGTTTCCTAGAACGCATGTTCTGTGGAACCTAACACCTACCTAAAATAGTGTTGAATATAACAATTCAGGATATTAATTGTCTACAAGTAGTCAGTCAGGAGACATGGTAACTTGGGTTAGTTTTTCTGTGTCTATGGGGAGAGACTTTTGAGATGTTAGTTGTATTTACAATAAAAACTTAGTCTTAGAAGGAAATGTAAACTTTTGGTCAAGAATAATTCAATATATAGAGATGAAAAGACAACTGACTCTGGGTGTTGAGCATATAATGCAGCACACAGACGATGTATTGTAGAATTGTACACAAATTGTAGAATTGTAATTTTTGCTGACCAATAAATATAACAGTAAAAAAAAAAAGGATAAAGTGTTAACTTCCACAGAAATCAACATGTTCAAAAATACTTCACCAAAATGTTTGCCAGGGCATGCTCTTTAGGTCACTACAATTTTAGCACTATATTATATCACATGTTCTGTTTTATATTTTACTACCTTTACCCCATAGACCTTAAAATTTGATAATTCCCTCCATTTGTAAAAGTGGAAAATCAGACCCAGAACAATTACAGAGCCATTTATTGGCAGAGTGTGGACTAGAAGAGAGATTTTCTCAGCTCCCCAAGCCAAAGCTTTTTCAACTATTAAAAGAAATGATAGAAAACATTATTTTTCTTGTTTTTGTCTTAATTTAAGAGTTATTTTATTGTTTGAGAAAAGGTAAGAGAGAGAGAGAAGAGGGGAGCCCAGAGCAGCCTCCGTAGTTGTACATCATTAGTTGTGACATGGCTTCATTCCACACAGGTGGATATGGGGCCATGTGGGGTAGAACTGAACTGGGTGCTTCCCGCTTCCTTTAGTTACCATCATGGTAGTTACCAGTTGCACCTCAGTTCAGCATATGGGTTTACACAGGCTGGGGCCAGGGCTTGGATTTGATCACCAAACCTCATGGTTGCAAGGCAAGCGCTCAACCTGCTAAGCTACCCCAGCATCCCGTTTTCCTTGTTTTTAATTTGGTCTGTAATACTTTCTTGGTTATTAAAAAATTATAAATTACCTATTTAACCTGTCTACTTCTACTATTCTCTGCTATTCATAAATGCATATTTATCAACTAAAAGGGACAATTGAATATGCAGTTAAGATAGATCTGTACTTTGGTGAACTTTTCTGAGATTATGGACATAAGATACCGGTAGGTACTGCCTACCCAAGTTTCTAATGCTACTGTCTCAAAAAAAAAAAAAAATCTCTGTTATCATAAAATGACTTAGGATATAGGAATTTTCTTTGTTATTTGGTATTGAAACAGTTATGATAGAATAATCAAGTTTAGTTTACTCCATTTACTTAACTGTGTTATATCACTGAAAGCAGCATCATGTTTTAAAGTTAACCCCTATATGTGTACTTACGACTGTCATGTAATACATTCTCAGTAAACGTGTTCTGTCTTTTACCTGGTGATCCTACATACCTTTTCAATCTTTATTTTGTTAAAGGACTTGCTATTGTGACCAAATATATTACAAAGGGCTGGAAAGAGGTCCATGAATTGTATAAAGAAAAATCACTTTCTGTGGAAACTGAAAAATTATTAAAGTATCTGGAGGCTGTAGAGAAAGTGAAGCGCACAAAAGATGAACTGGAAGTCATTCATCTAATAGAAGAGCATAGATTGGTGAGGGAACATCTTCTAACAAATCACTTAAAGTCTAAAGAGGTAAGTAAATTATTACATGTGATTACAAAATGTAAAGGTTAAACATGGGCAATTTATGATAGATATTAAAAAGATAAGCTTTGTGTAATTACGTATTAATTCTTTGTAAGAAAAACTTTAAATAAACACCTAACACAACACCCAAATGTAGTTGCATTCAATAAGTGTTAAACAGCAAATTAGTTTATTTGATAAGCCTTTGACCAATCACAAATTTTTTTATTTAGAAGGTACCCTGAACCTCTAAAGAAAGCCTTGGAGCATATAAATATTATTATTGATATAGCTATGTTATACTGATCCATTATTCCTTATGTTTCTGCTTATTATTGAAATAGGTATGGAAGGCTTTGTTACAAGAAATGCCTCTGACTGCATTACTACGGAATCTAGGAAAGATGACCGCTAATTCAGTGCTTGAACCAGGAAACTCAGAAGTATCTCTAGTATGTGAAAAACTGTGTAATGATAAACTGTTAAAAAAGGTAAGTATTACCTGGGTTAGCTACTACTAATTGAAAAAATTGGTTCGTAAATTTTGGGAATACTGTCATTAGCACATTTTTAGGTGTTCTAAGACTTTTATCATACCAAATTGTATTTTGACTCAGAAATCTAAGATTACGGTAATATGCCCTTATTTTTCACTTTTATTTATGAACTATATCAGTTACAATAATAAATATCTATGGTACGTAATTACTATTTTCCATTTGAATTTTGCATTTACCTTCTGTTTTTGTCTTCTTTCTAGGCTCGTATACACCCATTTCATGTTTTAATTGCATTAGAAACTTATAAAACAGGTCATGGGCTCAGAGGAAAATTGAATTGGCGCCCTGATGAAGAAATTTTGAAAGCTTTGGATGCTGCTTTTTACAAAACATTTAAGGTGATGGTTTGATTTTTGTTTTAAAACATATGACCCAGTTAGAACTTGATATCTTCTAAAAAATAACATTTTAAAGATGTTACTAGTATAACCATTTTCGTTAACTATTATTTGCTTTTCTTTAGTTCATATGAAGCTGAGTGTATAATTAACATTGTAGTTTATGAGTACAGTATTTTTCCCTACCTTCGGGCAACAACTAATTATCTTAAGATCGCTTTGACAGGTTTTAAATTACCAAATTTAAAGTTTACATTACTATGGAGCCCTTTGAATTGGTCCTCTGTCCTGTCTTTTTCCTGTTTTGTTTTGTTTTTAATATATTTTATTTATTTATTTATTTTTGAGAGAGAGAGAGAGAGAGAGAGAGAGAGAGAGATACAGAGACACAGAGAGAACTGAACTGGGGGAGCTCCCAGTTCAGCACATGGTTCTGCACGGGCCGGGGCCGGGACTCGATTCCCGGTCCCTAGCGCTGCAAAGTGAGTGCTCAACCCACTGAGCCATCCCGGCTTCCCCCTTTTTCCTGTTAATCAATAGTGGATCTCTTATAATCTTGAGGTGATCCTACATGATGGAAATCCTATATCAGACCCATAAGTTAAAATTTTGGGTTTTATGAAGGAGGGGAATTCAAATATGTAGTGATGGGGAATAAAGAACACTGACTCTGGGTAATAAACACACATTGTAATACATAGATGATGTATTATAATATTGTACACCTGTAACCTATGTGATTTTGCTGAGCAGTGTCACCCCAATAAAGTTAATAAAAGAGAAAAGAAAAATATGGAAAATTTAGAATCATAAAATGCCAACTTAACACATATTTCCTTTAGATTTATATTTCTGTACATAGACAGTTGTAGAATAAAATCAATTTGTATAAAAAAAAAACCACCCAAAAAACAAACTTCATATTATAAATAAAAACTTGTTGAACAACAAAAACAAAAAATGGGGTTTAAACTTGCAATTCAGCAAAACACTAGCAACCAAATTAAGCAGTAAGTTAAAAGGATTATATAATACAGTCGAGATTTATCAGCATGCAAGGATAGTTCAATATATGATAATCAATGTAATCACATTAATAGAATGGACAACCACTTGATAATCTTGATGCAGAAAAAGCATTACACTTTCATGATTAGAAAAACCTAGAAACAGAAATGAACTTCCTCAACATGATAAAGGCCATATATAAAAAATCTATAGCTATCATTGTACTCAGTGATGAAAGATTGACATCTTTTTCTCTTAAGATCGGAACAAGATAAGAATGCTCACTTTGCTACTTCATTCCAGATAGTACTGAAAATTCTAACAGGCAAGAAAAAGAAGTAAAGAGCATTCAAATTGGAAAGGAAGAAAAATAATCTGTTCTCACATGACATGATCTTATATGTAAAAAAAACCATACAGAATCAACAAGAAACTACTTGAACTAACATATTTAGCAAAGTGCAGGATATAAAAACAGCAACCAAAAATCAGTAGTATTTCTATATGCTAGCCCTGAATAATCCAAAGCCAGGTTAAGAAAATGTTTCTATGTAGAATAACATCAAAAAGAGTAAAAGACTTGGAAATTTACCTATGGAGGTGCAAGACTTATACACTGAAAACTACAAAACATTTAAGAGTTGAAAACAGGGACTCAGATACTTGTACACAAGTGTTTGTAGGAGCATTTTTCACAGTAGCCAAAGGTAGAAACAACCCAAATGTTCAATGGATGGACATACAAAACATGTACAAAGTAATGAAATTAGAAACCTGCTACAACATGGATAAACCTTGAAAACACTGTGCTAAATGAAATAAACCAACCCCAAAAGACAAGTATTATATAATTTTACTTATATGAAATATCTAGAATAGACCAGTTCATAGAGACAAAGTAAAATAGAAGTTGCCAGGGGCTACAGAGAGGAGAAAATTGGGAGTTATTACCTATAGGTCGATTTTCTACTGGGGATGATGAAATGTTCTGGAAATAGATAGTTGTGGTAGTTAACATAACATTGTGACTGTATTTAATACCACTATATTGTACACTTGAAAATGATTTAAAAGTATATTTAATATTAATTATATTTTATCACCAAAAAAGATTTCTTGATAGGAATTCCCAGTTCATGAGGAAAACTTTTTTAAAAACAGGAAGATGGTAATATCTTTAAATGGGAAGCCGGAATGGCTCAGTGGGTTAAGTGCTCGCTTTGCAGCCCTAGGGACCAAGGATCGAATCCCAGCCCCAGCCCATGTGGACCCATATACTGAGCTGGGGTGTGCTTCCAATGGGTGGCCCCCAGTTCAGTTCTTGCCCACTCCTCCCTAACCCCACCCCCTGCTCAGTCCCTGTATAGAGGTGGTGTGCCCACCATGCAGAAGGCCCCCAGTCCAGTTCCTGCCTTGCGCGACCCCTGTCCACCTGTGGAACAAAACCATGTTGAAACTGATGATGTACAGCTGTGGAGACTGCTCTGGGCCCTCCCCCTTCTCTCTGTCTCTGTCTCTCTGTGTCTCTGTCACAAACAAAAAAATAAATCTTAAAGTATTTTTAAATAAAATTATTCAGTATGCTATATTATTTCCTTTGTTTTACATCTAGTAAAAGATAAGCATTTTTAAATACTTGTCAATTAAATGGTAAATAAAAATCAGGCCTTTTATCTGAGAATTTTTCAAATGAAAGATAAGTAAATATTGTTAGAAATTTAATCCAGTTAGAATTTCTATGACTGCTTTTTTTTAATGATTTATTTTATTGTTTTTGACAGAGAGAGAGAGAGAGAGCGCCAGAGATGGAGAGTAGTGGGAGGGCCCAGAGCAATCTTCATAGTTGTACATCATTAGTTTTCAACATAATTTCACTGCACACAGTTCTGCACATGGCCACGCAGGGCAGGAACCAGTTTGAGGCTTCCAGCATGGGAAGCATACCCCTGTGAGGCGGGGAGCCTCCCACATAGGAAGCACACTCCTGGTGGGAGCTGAACCAAGGCCCTCACACATGGAAAGCACGTTCCATTTCAGCATATGGGTCTGCACAGGCTGGGGATGGAACCTGATCCTCGGACCCCAGGCCTGCAAGGCTAGTCCTCAACCCACTGAGCCATCCCAGCATCCACTCTATGATTGCTTTTAATGATTGTTTTATTTTGTTTTTAGACAGTTGAGCCAACTGGGAAGTGTTTCTTGCTGGCTATTGACGTCAGTGCTTCTATGAACCAAAGAGTTTTGGGTAGCATACTCAATGCTAGCACAGTGGCTGCAGCAATGTGCATGGTGAGAAATTTTGCCACCCTAAATAAAAATCTTTACTGTGGGTTAAAACTATAGAAAGTTAAATATTAGGAATAAGTTTTCCACTTGTGTTTGTCATTCTGGTTTTATTTAGTACATTTTCATCTCATTTAAATATTTCATATCTAAAGATGATTAAAAATAAGTAAAGTTTTCAATATTGTATATATACTTAAGTATACTTATGTAGTTATATATACTTATATACTTGGGTATATATAGTGTTGTAAGTCGATTGAAAAAGCATATCTGAAGAAATGTCAGAATACAAATTTTAGTTTTACAACCAATCATTCAGAGTTTGTGAAAGTACTTTGAAAGCTATACTACTGTTACTGTGTAGCTCCAAAACACAATAAGTTTAGAATTAAAATAAGCATCATAGCACGTTTCCTTTAATGAAGTTTTATGCACTTCAAGATATTGTATTTATTTTCCCCAAATCTGCTGAAATTACTACCATTGAATTTTTCAGGTTGTCACACAAACAGAAAAAGATTCTCATGTAGTTGCTTTTTCAGATGAAATGGTGCCATGTCCAATAACTACAGATATGACTTTACAACAGGTTTTAACAGCTATGGATCAGGTAAGAAACTATTTTATTAAGTTTGCATAATATACATTATATATTATTTTTATTATTGATGTAAATGCCTGATGCTAACAAATTTGTGAGAGCAAATTGTTTCATTTCAATTTTCTCATGACAAAATAAAAAATGTGTATGTATGTATGTATGTATGTATATATATATATATATATATATATATATATATACACACACACACACATATATATAAGCTTTGGGAAGGACTAGATATTGGCTCTGAACAAAAGGATATGAAAACAGTACTTTTTAGTAGCTAATTATTTCAGACATCTCAGTATGGAAACTAGAGTACTTTATTTTATTCTCACCCATGTTTCTGAGTTAGATTCCAGCAGGTGGAACTGATTGCTCTCTTCCGATAACCTGGGCTCAGAGAACAAACACAGCTGCTGATGTCTTCATGGTACTCACTGATAATGAGACCTTCGCTGGGATAGTCCACCCCGCCGTTGCTCTGAGACAGTACCGAGAGGTGACACAGATTCTCATGTTCTTTCTCACTCCAGACAGATTCGCTTCTCAAACATTCATTGTGTTTTGTTTTGTTTTGTTTTTTTAAAGATTTATTTTTATTGTTTTTGACAGAAAGAGAGAGAGAGATACAGAGACAGAGAGAATAGGGAGAGCCCAGAATAGTCTCCATCATTGCACATCATTGGTTTTTCCACATAGTTTCATTCCACACGTGGGTGCGAGGCTGTACAGGGCAGGAACTGGGCCGGGGTCTCACCCTGGGGAGAACTGAACTGGGGACACTCCCCAGTTCAGCATATGGGTTCGCACGGGCTGGGGCTGGGATTTGATCCTCCGTCCTCGGGGCTGCAAAGCGAGCGCTTAACCCACTGAGCCATCCCGGCTTCCCCTCACTGTGTTTTTAAAAAAACTAGATCCTGAAGGCAGTATCTTTGCATAGGAGTAATACAGCGCTGGTACTGGACTCAATAATACTTGAAATAAGGAAGGATTGGCTACACATATATAATATACTGCAGCCAGTGCTAATTCTATACATTACTGACAAAGTCATTTAAATACTGTTTTTATAATCAGAACATTTATTTTACTTTAACTACATTTTTTAATGACTTAGTGTGCTCTTTGCAAGATTTAGGTATCATTTGTGTTTTGTTAAAGGACTAGATAAAATTAAAGAAAGCTATAATGTATATTTTAAGTTTTATGGATGTTTGTGTTGTAGTCAGTGCTCCCCAATTGAGCTTACTCAAATGATGTAAATGTTCTACATCCACACTAATTCCATATGGTCGTCACTAATCATGTGGGGCTATCAAGCACTTGAATTGTGGCTTGTGTGACTCGAGATAAAACTTGGTTAAGGGCAGTGGTTCTCAAAAGTGGTTTCTCTACCAGTAGCCTTAGCTTAATGCTGGACCTTGTTAGAGATGCAAATTCTGGAATCCCATGGGAGACTTGATGAAGTCAAGACAGCCTGGGTTCTGATACCTGGGTCTTGCCTTTTTTCTAATGGTGGACTTGAGCAAATTGTTTAACTGGTACACATTACAGAAATATATCACTACTGTGATATGTGTTATAGTAGCTAGTAGTACCATTTACCTTTTGGGGTTGTTATAACAATTACATTAGGTAAATTACTTAGAGTGCATTAGGATATCTGACGTGCTATACTGTGATGGTTTATCTCAAAAACTTAATTATTTTAACAAATTATTGCTGTAGAGAACAAGTTCTTACATGTCAGTGTATATTATACATAGCAAAGGTCTATTATAGACCAAAAATTAAGAATCCAGTATAGCATTTTCTTATATTTATATATGAGGTCTGCCTGGAAAAAATCCAGCCATTGTCAATATAACAAGAATGGTTTGTGCGACATCCATGAAACCTGGCCGCCAAGGACTGGAATGTGCATGTGTGAACAATGATGACTTCACTGTACTAGTCAGTGGGGGTGCTAAACATCGTTGAGTGAAATTGTGAACTGGGGAGCCGTCACATTTAAAATGACTGCGCAAGTAGAGCAATGAATCTGCATCAAATTTTGCATTAAGCTTGAATGTTCCTCTGTGGAAACTGTTTGAATGATCCAAAAGATTTTTGAAAAGGATGATGCAATGAGTGCTGCGCAAATGAGGATGTGGCACAAACACTTCAAAAGAGGTCAAGAATGTGTTGAAAGTGATTCACGTTCTGGAAGACCCTCAGCAAGTGAACCCCTGAGAATATGTAACAGGTACGGACTGTAATCAACAAAGATTTGCGAGTCAGAGTGTAAGACGCAGCTGATCTGGGATTCCAAAAATTACTAAGATTTTGATGCTGGATCTCGGCCTGAAATGTGTCTTGGCAAGATTTGTTCCATGGCTTCTGCTGCCAGAGCAGAAGTAACATTGTGCTGCAGTTGCTGATGACTTATGGAAGAGACACTGGGAGAGCTGTGTGAGGTCTCAAGGTGCCTACTTTGAAGGGGACTGAGGTGTCATTGTCCTGTGTATAATGTTTCTTATTTCTTGTATTTTTTTCAGTAAATGCTTCTGTTTTTCATATTGCATGGCTAGATACTTTACAAACAGACCTCATATGCCTACCCAGACCCACTTGCCCCAGTCAGTATTTGATATGTTGGTAAAATGCCTGATGCCCCTGAATCACTTGATAGGTTTTATAAGTACAAAGTTCCTAGGCTGCTCAGGAATGTATTCTTTGGCTCACAGAACAAGTAATACAGAATAGAGAAGCAAGAATTTCAGGTAGTTTGTTTACATTATTTTATTTTGTATTCTTCTGAATAGCACATAGTCTATCCCTAAAAGATTGACATATTTTATGAAGGAAAAAATAATTGACTTTGAAAAAAAATTTAAATTGTTTTAATTTTGGAGGTTATTTACTTTTGCTAGCATATAATTTTTTAAATACTTATTTTGATCTTTTTCAACAGAAAATGGATATTCCTGCTAAATTGATTGTTTGTGGAATGACGTCAAATGGTTTTACCATTGCAGACCCAGATGATAGAGGCATGTTGGACATGTGCGGCTTTGATACAGGCGCTCTGGATGTAATTCGAAATTTCACATTAGACGTGATTTAAACGTAAGCACCAGCATGATCTAAGCGGTCCATTGCTATTAACAATCTCATTAAAAAGATGCAGTTACTTCCCAGCTAATCTTAATCCATTGAAAAAAGATGGTGGCATAGTATGTGCATAATGAAAGTTTACCTTACCAAAAAGAAAGAAAAGAAGATTAGTCCAAAGTTCTTTCTGTCTACTAAACTAGCTCCTGGGAAATAGCTTCAGAACACACTCTAGCTCCACCGAATAGAGAACTTCCTGTTGATAGACACTATAAAATAGTCAAACAGTTTTGTTTTTGGTGAATAATCACATTTGTACTTAAAAGAACTAAGAGCCAAAAGTATAAGTAGTTCCATATCATATCACTTGTTTAAAAAGTGCATAAAGTTTTCTTAAATGTTTTCATTAGGAAAGGACAGCTTTGATAATGTCCATATACTCTGAAATGCACTGGACCATGTAACTGTGATGGATTATGAAACTCATCTGTAAACTTTTATACAAGGGGGATAGAACAAAAACAAGACATTTGATTAAATTACAAATGAATTTTTACAAATTCCTGTAAGAGTTTTCTAAGATCATTTAAATAGCAGCTTTGTTACTCAGTAAAAAAGATACTTTATTTCTTATGTTTTATTTGCACTTGTTAAATTGTTACTATTAACCAGAAACATAATGGAAACGCCTGAGAGGGGACTCTATAAAGTTTGTGTCAGCTGAGGACGTCTCTTTGGTTTACTTGTTTGCTTGTTTGTTTTGGTATATTTTGTTGCTGTGAGTTAGGAGCATGACTTGACAATATCCTCAGAATTATAGGAACATAGTCACATAGAGTTGTTTTGTTTTTTTCATACTCCTAAATGAAAATGACATATGTTTCAAGCGTTTAACTTCCCCACTCAAAATCTGAAAGTATGACAATTAAAATCTCAACTATAGCCTGAAGATTAACTTTTCTTTACTTTAAAATATTGTTTGAATTACTTTCTTCTGTTTTTTTAGCCAATTGTAAATGGGTTTTTAGATATTTTCTAATTGTAAACGCGTCAGTGGCCTATTTCTTTGTCCATTTTTCATTGTGGGAAAACATTGTTTTTCTACAGAGTAAAAGAAAATAAAGCAAGCTAGGTCTTTCAGGTTTGAAAGGCAATTTTTGAAGCACTGAATTACCACTAATCGGTCTGTAAGAAAGTGTGTTTTTGTTTTAATGTTTTATTTGTGTATATTAAACTTTTCATTACACTAAAGTGCAGTATTTTTTTGAGCAAATGCCCCTTTGTGGGGAGGTTTAATGTATTGAAATGCCAATTATCTTTGCTTATAATTATATCATGGTTGTCTAAGCTTACACATAAAACTTCAAATTTTGTGTTATTCTTTAAATATTAAGGATTTACTGGGGATTTGTAAATCCCTTGTTGCTTTCATGAAAAGGCAAACTAGTAAATGTAAATTATAACCTTTTATGTGCTTGGGGTTTAGAGGTTTTATGTTTTGGGGGCAAGGGAACGTTGGTAATATTAGTTTGTATAGATACTATGTTCTCTTTCATGGGAAATTTGAACAGTGGAAATGACAAGAAAATGTTCCTTTTAACTTATTTGACATACCACTTCTAGCTCTGATATGTAGTCTTCAAGTCAACCGATAGCAATTTGTAAATGTGTTTTACCTGATTTTTTTTGGTCAGCAAAGTTAATAACACCGCCGC
>PVKE010020198.1:0-27721 GCA_004027555.1 Craseonycteris thonglongyai
TAGGTGGAATATAAAACTGAAAGTTACAAAGACACAGAGACCTATGGACACACCTAATAACTTGGTGATTGCCTGAGGGAAGGGGAGGAGGGGGGAGGGAGAGAGGGAGGGGAGGCGGGAGAGGGCACCAGCATTATGGACACACTCAATGGTTTGGTGTTTACCTGGAGAGGGGGGAGGGGGGAGGGGAGAGGGAGAGTTGTGTGGGGAGGGGGGAGTGGGCACCAGATATATCGGGTTGGAGGGGGACCTGATTCTGGGAGCTAGTCACATAATGCGATGCATGGGTGATGTGATGTGGAGTTGTCCATTGGGAAACTGTCTGATTGTTACCAACCAATGTCACCCCATTAAATTTAACAATAAAATATAAAATTAAAAATTAAAAAAAATAAAAATAAATAAAAATAAAAAAGATGTGCAGAAGATGCTGCAAAGCATTCTTATATTTTCCCACTGAGTCACCTTCTGGTTCATATACTGTCCCCCTTTGATGGATAATTTGGTGACCTTCTTTTGGATTTTCCCTCCCTCTTCTCTCACCTCCCACAATCCCCTCCATTGTTTCCACCCCATTTCTCTGAGTGCCATCATGGAGAATCACTAGAAGACCCTCAAGGTTCTAAATACCTTTGCCTTCACCCTGGTGGGATATAGCAGGCCCTAATTCTGCACCCAGAGATTTGGATTATAGTCAGAGGGAGCAAATGTATGACCTGGGACCAGAGTTCACTCTTGGAGTCTCTGGACAGACCCAATACATAGGGTTCCTCTTCTCTGCCTGAGCTGTGAACCCTCTGAGAAGTAAGAAGAAAGAGCAAGCTGATGGAGGTAATGCATCACCTTAATGAGAAAGTGGATATTGGAGGATATATATGGCTTGCAGTGGTAGGCCAATAGGACTCCTAATACAAATCCCAGAGTGAGAGACTTACCCACACTGTGGGATGTCTGCCCTTCATCAGGGCAGAACCCTGTGGGTAGGTAGCTCAAAAGGGAAAGGAAGAGGAAGGCACTAGGTTATACATACCCAGTTTCTTCTTCCAAACCCATCAATCAGGTAAGTGTGACACGTGGGGAGAGGGTAGGTGTTAATCTTATAAATGTCTCTTCTCATGAGGAATCCTCAAGAAGGTAAGTGTTTCCTTTTAATACTGCATGTTTTATTGACCCACACCATTTTCAAAAAGTTAATGGAGTAGCCAATGTTTAAAGGTAAGGAGATTCTGCATAAAAATCACAATTCTTGGCTTATCTTGAAAAGTAGAATGATTTATCAGCAGTGAACCTGTGTTCCCATATGGCAACAATAGCTCAGAGCTGAGTCATGCTCTTTTTAGGCAGGTCTGTGTGCTTTAGCTCACGGAGGACTCCCAGTCCCTATTGTGTAGCTACTGCTCTCTCTAATTTCACTCATTTGTATTTCCTGCTTGGTCCTTCTGGGCATTTTAGTTTGTTTCCTCTGCTTGTATGAATCTAGAGTGGAGTATCTACAGCACCAACAGACTTGTCTCTTGCTAAGGTTGCCCAGCTCTACTGATCATTGTTTCATTTTGATGTGTTATTAGCTTAACAAAGGCTCAATATTGTTATTGTTTTACTAAAGACCTCTTCCTTAGCAGATGTTTTGCCCCAGAAAAGATAAAGGAGGTTTGGAGAAAAGGAAAGTCCTGTCCGAGCAAACAAAGGAAGGAATCAAGGCCCAGAGGTTAGGGAACTCATCAAGGTGTATTGCAAAAAAAAGACAACCATGCTGTCTTTTGATGTCCACTCTACTGCACCACAGCTGCACCCATTTCTGCTTTACTGGGCACACTGATCCAGATGAGTGACAGACTGCACATCTGAGTGTGAGTTTTTGAAATATACGTTGCCTCCCTAGGGTGACTATTTGGGCAGAAATGTCAGCCCGACTGGATTCATAGCTACTTTTCTAGGGCAGTGATAGGTGCAGAGGAACAGTGACAAGGAGAGTCAAGAGTCTGTTTTTATAGTCTGTCTAAAACTCTTGGGGAAGCCAGGATGGCTCAGTGGGTTAGGTGTTCACTTTGCAGCCCCGGGGACCAAGGATCGAATCCCGGCCCCAGCCTGTGTGGACCCATATGCTGAACTGGGGAGTGCCCCCAGTTCAGTTCTCACCGGGGCAAGACCCCAGCCCAGTTCCTGCCCTGTGCAGCCCCGCCCACCTGTGGAATGAAACTATGTGGAAAAACCGATGATGTGCAACTATGGAGACTGTTCTGGGCCCTCCCCCTTCTCTCTGTCTCTGTCTCTGTATCTCTCTCTCTCTGTCAGAAACAATTAATAAATCTTAAAAAAAAAAAAAATAATAATAATAAAACTCTTTTGTCCCTTCTAGATGTACAAAGTGAGACAAGTCAGGGAAGAGCCAGGCAGTATGAAGCAAGTCAGACCAATGGGTATATGGATAGATGGATGGAGGTGGGGGTGGACCAATGGACTGGTGATTCATCTCGGGAAGTTTTGCGAACTCCTTTCATGTGTTTGCAGCAGAAAACATTTGATTTGTTTTTAGACCTCTACTTTTCACACCAAAGGTTCAAATGTCAAGGCTGAAAAAGCAGAATATTCTCTATCTCCAATAAGAAGCAAGTATGGTAGAGGTTGAGAGCATGGATATTGGAGTTATTTGATCCTTATTAACATCTAGGAGCCTTAGTTTCCTAATGCATAAAATGGTGATAATAATACGTCCTTCCCCAAAGATGGTTGTTATTAGAATTAAATAATTTTTGGAAAATACCAGTAACTCAGTGCCTGAAAGGTATGAAGCATTTGAGATATAATAGACCTAATTCAAATGACAGAATTCTGTTTTTTGTTTTTGTTTTTTAAAGATTTATTTTTATTGCTTTTCACAGAAAGAGAGAGAGAGAGAGATACAGAGATAGAGACAGAGAGAAGGGGGAGGGCCCAGAACAGTCTCCATAGTTGCACATCATTGGTTTTTCCACATAGTTTCATTCCACAGGTGGGCGCGGGGCTGCACGGGGAAGGAACCGGGCCCGGGTCGCGCCCCAGTGAGAACTGAACTGGGGGCTCTCCCCAGTTCAGCATATGGGTTCCCACGGGATGGGGCTGGGATTCGATCCTTGTCCCCGGGGCTGCAAAGTGAGCACCCAACCCACTGAGCCATCCCAGCTTCCCCCAGAATTCTGTTTTATATTGAGCACTTATTACATTCTTAACTCTATCACAGGATTCAAGTGTGTGTTTGTGGGTACTAACAAAATTGGGGGGGATGGGCGTCAGCAGATATAGTTCTGAGATAATGTACAAGGACATGCTGATGTAATCATGGAGCAGCCTCATCTACATTCCGATGGGTAGTTGGAAGGGGACAACAAACACTTCTCTGGCTGGAGAAAGGGAAGAGTAGGTGGAAGGGAAAAGGAGTTGGGAAGGATTCCCGGTAAGGGAAGCCACACCCACGGGCACAAAGCAGGTGTGGTCATGCTGTTGGCAGGCCACAGGAAGGAAGGAGATGGCTAGAACTGCAGCTGCTGGTCCATTGTCTTTATTTTATTTCCAGGGAACTTCTAAGAACGTTCTGCACTATTTTCATCTGAGCCCTGACACTTGCTGGCTCTTTTACCAGGCCTTAGTCACTTACACCTTCTGAACCTCCAAATTAGAAAGCACTCTGTGAATCTCACTCGGTATTGTGATGCTAATGATTGGCCGAGTGGAGAGCCTTTGTGAATGGCAAGTGCTGCAGCTGTAAGTAAAGGCTGGTTGCGATGGCTTTTCCACTCAGCAGCCACAGTAGGCTGTTTCTCACACTCAGCAAATCACTCCTCTCCTGGAAACTCCTCCAGTGCTTTCCCAGTGCTTGTAATACCCTAGCCTCTTACCCTGGCCCACTGGACTTTATACAGCTGTATTGTTTATCATCGTTCTATCTGAATGTAGCATTATCATTGTTTACTTGTTTGTTGGCTATTCTTTCCCCCCATATAAGTTCCTTCCAAAAAAGATTTTAGTAAGTTTTGTTCACGGCTCTCCCAGTGCCTCGAGCAGAGCCTGACAATGAGCAGTGCTCAACAAAAATGTATTGGCCAAGTTAACTACTGTCCCCCAACCCCCAATACTTTTCAACAAACAAGTTCCATTCATGGGGAAAATATTTACAACTCACCACAGACTTCTAAACCAGGCGACTTCTGAATCATATTGCACTCAACTCTGCAACATTTACGAATCATGAATAGGTGAGTCAGAATATTACTAAGAAGAAGGCAAAACAAGTTTGGTTTGGACACTACAACTGTCAAGGCAAAGTGCATCGAGCTCACAACTGTGTGCTCAGACAAGGACAGGGCAATGGGCATTGAAGAGGAAACTGGTGGATGGTAAGTGGGAGTCTTAGAACCCCTGAGCCAAAGGGGCCCAAACAGGCCTTTGCTGGAATTGGCAGGCAGTGGCTGGTAGGTGAGGTAATTTGTGCCTGGCTGGCCTTGCCCACAGAGCTGTCTATCTGAGGGAGATGTTGGCAGATCTGTGATGCCCCATGGTGTTCTGCAAACTGCCACTGCTGCTTAATGAGCAGGTCAGCCATTAAGTGCCTCCCACACAATGACAACATTTCCAAATTGAGTAGTGGAAGGAACATACTGGAAAGCAGAGGAGTTGAATCTTGACCAAAGTCCTCCATGGCCTTTCCACTCTACTTATCACTTTGGCTTTAACTCCTAACACTCCTCTCTTGTTCACTTTGCTGCACTCATATTGGTCTCCTTGCCTTTCCTCCAGCCCACCAAGCCCATGCCTACATCAGGGCCTTTGCACTGACTGTTGCTCTGCCTGGAACTCTCCCCTCATACCTTTGCCTGGCTGGCTTTCTGACTTAATTCATGTTTCTGCTTCAATGCAGCCTCATCAGGGAAGCCTTCTCTAGCCACCCCTTCTAAAAAGTGCACTGCCTTCCAACCACACTCAAGTTCCTTACCGTAACTCACTTATTTTTCTTCAGATAACGCTGACAGTTGATTAGTACCTATTTATTAATTTGCTTACTGGCTCTCTCCAATCCACTGGCTCCTTCTATCAGTTCAGTGTGAGTTTCTGGAGAATAGGGATCTCCTTTGTCCTGCGATGTGCTTTATCTCCCTTAGTTCCCTGCCTAACTTTGAATATCACTAACAACAAGCACAATTGAGTTTTTGTTGAATGAATAAATGAATGAGATGAGGTTTAGGTTCAGGATACACTGGGTTATAATGGTCACTGGATACCAGAGGTGTGTACAAAATGGCAGATGGTCCAAGGTGGGGAGGGGTGATGACTATAGGTATTAAAGCAGAAAAGTCTCGTGATGAAGAGTAGCATTTTAGGAGAGTTACAGGGTCCAAGCATATCCACCCCACACTAAACATGCATTTTTTTCCTGTAGAAGCAGGCAAGATTTTAACGGTCACTTCTAAAATTATTTGGTTACAAATACATTTGTTAAGTTAATTAAACAAGGAGGCCATTAGACTGAGGTGGTTCTAACACCTTAGCAGCTCATATAAGCAAACCCAAACCTAAGCCTGTAAATGCCTCAAGGTTTAGAATTGGAAAGCTAAGGACAACCAATCACAAATAGCCAGCCAGTCTTTCCCAGCTAAGGCCACCTCTTAAGCTATAAACAATCAAATGATTTCCTTGCTTTGCTTTCATGCTTTCTCTATAAGAGCCTTGCCCCTGGCTATTGTCGATAGAGCATTCTTAACCACTTTTGGTTTGGTGCTACCTGATTTAAATTGATTTTTGCTCATATAAACTCTTAAAATTCTTAATATGCCTCAGTTCATCTTTTACACATTTATTTTACAGTTGGCTGTGATGTCTCAACGATTACCATGCACACTCAGAAATCCTTGCAATGTGATAAAAAGAACTGACCTAAAAATTATTTTTGAGATGTAGTTTTTATAGATACAAAGTTTAACAATTTATTTTCTGAACATTTATTAATTTTAATTATTCTTTTTATGGTTTGTTTGTTAAAACATATTTTTTTAGGCTTAAAATATTATTTTGGAATCTGCCTCCCCCCCCCAAAAAAAAAGCTTGTGGTCCCTGGTCCTTGTACCTAAAGTCACTGGTAATTAAACAAGCTGAGTTTGGGGAAGATCTTGACTGTATGAGGTCAGGAGGGCCTGCAACTATGGCCCTCAGGCCATATCACCTCCACCCAGATGGAAGAAGTTGAGCATCAGCAGCAGGAATGAAGAAAGGGAAATGCATGGGGGGGAGGGGGGGGGGGGACTCTTCAGATCCAGAAGATAAAGGAAGTCTAGGGAGGATAAAAGGATGCTTGGTGTCAGATTCCAGGGGTGTGGGGTTAGGAGAAACAATGATGGGCAATTAGGAAATATTAATGAGAAGGTTGAGGTGTCATTTTCCTGATCTCTAAAGGAGATGTATTAGTCAGGGTTCTCCAGAAGCACAGAATTAATAAGATGGAGGTGGGGAAAAATGTGTGTGTGTGTGTATATATATATATATATATATATATATATATATATATATATATATATATATATATATATAATTTATATTTATATTAGTGATAAGGAACTGGCTAACGTGATTATGGAGACCAAGTCTCAAGCTCTGCCTTTGGCCACTTGGAGATGTGGGAGAGCTGATGATAAAGTTCTAGTCTAAAAGCTGGGAAAAAAAACCCCAATGTCCTCGTTTAAGGCAGTCAGGCAGCAGGAGTTTCTTGTTACTTGTAGGATCAGCCTGTACGATATGTCAAGCCTTCGACTGATTGCACGAGGCCCACCCACATTAGGGAGGGCCATCTTCTGTACTCAGTCTACCCATTCACATTAACGTCATCTCAAAACAACCTCACAGATACACCAAGAATAATGTTTGACCAAATAGCTGAGCAGCCTGTGGCCCAGTCAAGTTGACACATAAAATTAACCATCATAAGAGAGTAGTAATACTACTTACCCATCACATAGGGTTATGTGAATTACTGTATGTTTCCATGTTTAAGACAATACTTTTGTCTAAAATTTTTAGACCAAAAATCGGGAGTCGTCTTATACACTGGAATAACCCATGTATTGATTTCTTAATGTTGAGTTAGAAAAGTGGGGTCATCTTATACATGGGAGTGTCTTATACATGGAAAAATAAATACAGTATTTATTTTATTTAGGTATAAGTAAAGTATTTAGCACAGCCACTGGCACATAATGAGGACCTAATAATTTATAGCTGTGCTTATTCATTTTTATCAACACAAAAATTATTGGAAGGTGATTTTTCTTACCAAGATATGAAAGCATATTTACACCAGTGCAGTGTCTTTAATGAGGAAACACAGAATAAATAGTTGTTGAATTGTTGAGTTCATAGAACTTTTATTTTGCCAAGAGTTGGAGACCCTACATCTCTTTTCCTGGAAAGTTGACATTGGTCCAAAATTTATTTATGTGGGCCACAAGCAAGCAGTGTTCTCATAAGACCTTAAGGAAGCCAAAACAGTCATCAGTTTGAAGTTCACTAGTGTGACCCTTGATTGAGGAGAACATGAGGTCTAGGGGAAAATATGGCAAACCTACTGTACTCCATGTTTGATGACAGGTTTCTCATAGCTGATAAAAGGCAGAGCTTATCTCAGGACTGTGGGACTCAAAAGCATGTGTTTGCCCTCCATACTTCCTCCCTCTGACATAAACTGAGTTTCCTCAGTTCTCTCACCTATCAAATGGGGAGATTAACACTCATCTCTCTCACTACTGAAGGGTGTTTGAGGATAAAAAATTATGCACATGAAAGCATTGTATAAACTCTAGAAAATTACACAGATATAAAACTTCACTCAGTCTATCACTTTAATCAAGGGCAATATGGTCAGCTCATATATACATTCCTGTATCCATAAATACTTAATAAGCCTCTGTTGTATACTGAGCGCTGTGGAAGCATTGGAGGGGGTGGGAGTGGAGAGTAAGCCAGACACACACTCTCCTTGGGGCTTTCTTAGCAAGGACTTCTTTGACCCCCCACAGACCCAGATGAGTTCCTTCATGAATAGCTATAACTTTGCTTCCTTATAATATTGCAATTGGTGTGTTTTTCTGTGTATATTTTTTAACAATTATTTAATTAATACCTGTTTCTACCACTTAGATCTTAAGCTCTGTCAAGGAAGAATCTGTTTACCATTATAGCCCAATGCCTACCACAGTGTCTGGCACACAATTGGAACTCAGAAACAAGTTGTTAAATGAATGGATGGATGGATGGATGGATGGGTGGATGGGTGGGTGGATGGATGGATGGACAAATGAATGAATGCTTTCAAAGTACCCAGGATGCATATGAAATGTTGGAAAATATATGTATTGGTCTCTGTATCTGGTTTCTGACACAGACCTCCTAAATCCCTTGGAATTTCCCAGGTGATAGGAGTGTCTTTTGTTCTAATCAGGGGATTCCTGGTGGGCTCCCAGAGGGGGCTGGTCACTGGAAAGACCAACCCATGATTAGAAGTTTGAAACTTTCAGCCCCATCTTTCATTCTCTGGGAAGCATAGAGGGGCTGGAGATTGAGCTGATAATAATCTATCATGCCTACGTGATAAAGCCTTCATAAAAATCCCCAAAGTACAGGGTTCGAGGAATTTCCAAGGTGGTGAACACATTTATGTGCAGGGAGGGTGGAGCACCCCAACACCACAGGGACAGAAATTCCTGTGCTCGGGACCTTTTCAGACCTCAGTCTATGTATGTCTTTATCTGGCTGTTCATCTGTATCCTTTATTGTATCCTTTATTACATAATAAACTGGTAAATCCAAGTATTTCTCTGAGTTCTATGAGCCAATGTCCTAAATTATCAAAACTGAGGAGGGGGTCAGGGGAACCCCATTTAATAGCCAGTCAGTCAGAAGTACCAGGGACAACTTGGAACTTGCAATTGGCATCAGAAGTGGAAATAGTCTTGTGGGACTGAGTCCTTAACTTGTGGCATTTGACTCTTAACTCCAGGTAGATAGTGTCAGAACTGAATTGAATTGTAGGACACTGGCTGGTGTCAGAGAACTGGTTGGTGTAGGAATAAACTCACACATCTGGTGTCGGCAGTGTTGTGAGTATAGTATTAGTGTGAGAGTAAAGGAAAATAGTGCTTGTCCTGCACAATGCAAAACACTGGGCCAAGTAACTGAAGGCTCAGATGTGCGTGATAGTAACTATTGTTCAATATGACATTAAACCAAAGGATTTGGACTGAAATCCTCATTAGGTAGCAGCTAAAATTTAAAGTCAGCCATCTGCTTTTGAAGTAGCAGTGACAGAGTTGACACTGAATATTATCTCCTGAAACAGCTAACTGTTGTGTGCAGTGGAGGGAGAAGGAGCACTCCTGGGCCCAAATCAAGTGCATCAAAGCTTGTAGCGTCCCCTCCTAGGTCCCAGATACTCACACAACATGGCCTGAGAGATTAGTGCTGGCCTTTCTGTGGTTCCCTTTCTGCAGTTGTTATCTGGCCCAACCTGCTGCCTGGTCTTGGGGAAGCTGAGCCACAGCCCTGCTTCCAAGGGGCCCTGTCACCTTTCCATTAAAGCTACTTCCCGTGTTTCTGGTCAAGGAAATGCTCCACCAGCCACAGGACATTGGGGTGTACTGGGCATCTAGAGCCACCTCTCATCAGCCAGCAGCCTCCACCTGTTTGGTGCCAGAGGCATGGAGTCACCTTCCTAACAAAAGGTGAAACTTGCCATGTGTTGCCTGCTCCCTGAATGAGTCTGTTGGGTCCTTTGGCCTTATCTTCCACTAGAGAGAAAGCGATGAGTCGGGGACAGGTTCCAAAGAGAGTGCTCAGCCACATGAAAGACTTTCAAGCTTTTTGAGTGGTGAGGCCTCAGAAGGGGTGTTCCCATCCTCTTTAAATATTGAACTTCCCACATGGAACAAAGATCAGACTGACATTTCCTACGATTCTGGAAAGCCCAGAAAGAACCAAAGGATGGCCCTAGAGAGCCAGACTTTGACTCAGTGAAAGGAAGAAATATCCATCAACTGGAACTTCCTGACATTGAAATGGCCCCCTAGTCAAATAGTGACTCCTCTGTCTCTGGAGGTGTTCAACATGGCCTGGGTATGGGTCATGTAGTCCCTTCTACCAGATATGTAATGAGGAATGTCTCATAGGCCTGCTGTTCCTGAGAAAGGTTTGAATGCAGGCAGTAAGGCAGATGGATAATCTAATATGATGTAATTAAAAGTCTCTAGTAGCTCAATAAGTGGGTATTGAGCACTTATATCCTCCAAGCTCTGTACTAACTTCTTTTTTAAAGATTTATTTTATTGTTTTTGACAGAGAGAGAGAGAGAGAGAGAGAGAGAGAGAGAGAGAGAGAGAGAGAGAGAGAGAAGGGGGAGGGCCCAGAGCAGTCTCCATAGTTGAACTTCATCAGCTTTTTTTTTCCCCAAGATTTATTAATTATTTTTGACTGAAAGAGAGAGAGAGATACAGTCAGAGACAGAGAGAAGGGGGAGGGCCCAGCACAGTCTTCATAGTTGCACATCATTGGTTTTTCCACATAGTTTGATTCCACAGGTGGGCGCGGGGCTGCACAGGGCAGGAACTGGGCCGGGGTCTCACCCCGGTGAGAACTGAATTGGGGGAACTCCCCAGTTCAGCATATGGGTCCACACGGGCCGGGGCCAGGATTCGATCCTCGGTCCCCGGGGCTGCAAAGTGAGCACCCAACCCACTGAGCCATCCCGGCTTCCCCGTCATCAGCTTTCAACATGGTTTTATTCCACACAGGTGGGCGGGCAGCACAGGGCAGGAACCAGGCTGGGTCCTCCCGCATGAGAGACATGCCCCCTTTGAGCCAGGGTCCCAAGGGAGGCGGGTGAGAACCAAACTGGGGGCCTTCTGCATGGGAAGCACACCCCAGTTTAGCATATGGGTCCGCACGGGCCGGGTCCAGGATTCAAACCTCAGTCCCTTAGCTGCAAAGCAAGCGCTTAAACTGCCGAGCCATCCCGGCTTCCCTGTACTAACTTCTTTGTACATATGATGTGATTTAATCCTCACAACAATGTTAGACATTGAATCCTGTAGTTATCAACCTGTTAGAGACAAGGAGACAGACTGGGAAACATTAAGTAACTTGCCTGAGGTTGTTGCACAGCAAGGAAGTGCAGAGCTGGGACTCAAATCCTAACAGCCAAACTGTTACCCATTCTGCTATAGTGTCCTCCTCACCTCGGCCCTCTCTCCTCCTCACCACTCCCTTCTATTAGATCATAAAAACTTTTAGAGCATAAAGAAGAGATTTCTCCCAAGAAAGTTAATCAGAATGGGCCCCAACACAGAATAGCGACTCTAACAACACAAAATGCCCAAACTGGGGAAATTACTACATTTGAGTACAATTTGCAAATCACCTCCAGAGAGAGTCTTCCTGCAAAGTGAGAGTCAATTTTAAAACACCCACATCCTCTTGCCTCACTCCCTCTTCCCCAGAGGTTCTTCTGGCCTCACTCAGGCAAAACCCCCTTTACCTTCATTTGCATTGTTCATGGGAGAAGAAAAGTGACCCCTCTGTGAAGTCACTCCCCTGAGAAGCGTCAGAACAAAACCTTGGGCTTGACCAGCTGCAACTTCTGTGATTTCCCTGACTTTGTGGGGATTTGGGGAGTCAAACGAATTAGCTTTCCCCCCAGAGAATGTAGACACTTGATTCTTCACAAGAAAATGAGTGTGCCCCACCTGATGACAAGATATGAGGGTGCTGGTCACCAAAAAGGAAAGAGAAAACTGGAAAGAGTGGTGGTTATTTTTCCTTTCTTATTATTGGGGTATAATTAACATATACTACTAGTTTCAGGTATAAGATACAATGGTTTGATATTTGTATAAATGGCAAAATTATCACCATTATAAGTCTTGTTAAGATCCATCACCATATGTAGTTACAATGTTTTTTTCTTTTTTTTTAAAGTAAGTCTTTATTTTTTTTATTGTTTTTGACAGAGAGAGGGAGAGAGAGATACAGAGACAGAGAGAGAACTGAACTGGGGGAACTCCCCAGTTCAGCATATGGGTCTGCACGGGCCGGGCGGGGCTGGGATTCGATCCTCCGTCCCTGGCACTGCAAAGTGAGTGCTTAACCCACTGAGCCATCCCGGCTTCCCCTGTTTTTTTCTTAGGATGAGAATTTTTAAGATCTATTCTCTTCGCAATTTTTAGCTATACAATACAGATTGTTAACTGTAGTCACTGTGCTATACATTATATTCCTAAGAATTGTTATAATTGGAAGTTTGTACTTTTTTATGAAAAAAGATTTATTTTATTGATTTTTGACAGAAACAGAGACAGAGAGAGACAGAGAGAAGGGGGAGGGCCCAGAGCAGTCTCCATAGTTGATAGCCTTAGCTTTCCATATAGTTTCACTCCACAGGTGGGCACAAGGGCTGCTCAGGGCAGGAACTGGGCTGGGGGCTCCCACATAGGTCCAGGCAAGAACTGAACTGGGGGCACACCCCAGCTCAGCATGTGGGTCCGCATGGGCCGGGGCTGGGATTCGATTCTCGGTCCCCGGGGCTTCAAAGTGAGTGCTTAACCCGCTGAGCCATCCCAGCTTTCCCAAGTTTGTACCTTTTGACCACTATCACTCATTTCTTCACTCCCCTACCCCTACCTCTCTGGCAACCACCAATCTGTTCTCTGTATCTATGAGTTCAGGTCCCCTCTCCCCACACACATATAAGTGAGATCATACAGTATTTATCTTTCTCTGACTTATTTCACTTAGCATAATGCCCTCAAGTTCCATCTATATTGTTACAAATGGTGAGATTTGTACTCTATGGCCAAATAGTATTCATTGTAGATATATACGACATTTTCTTTACCCATTCATTCATCAATAGGCACTTAGGCTGCTTCTATGTCTTGGCTCTTGTAAATAAGGCTGCAATGAACATGGGGGTGCATATATCTTTTAGAGTTAGTATTTTCATATCCTTTGAATAAGTACCCAGAAGTAGAATTGCTGGGTCATATGGCAGTTCTATTTTTAAATTTTGAGGAAACTCCATCTGTTTCCTATAGTCGCTGCACCAACCAATATACATTCCTGGTGTTTTAATGTCCTTCTACCTCCTTGGACCCCGAGCTGGGGGCAGCAGAGTCAGGCTGGGCCTTTTGGCTGCTATCATTTGTCAAGCCACTGCCACCCAAGATTCAAGGAGGCCCTGCAACTGCGAAATGTTGCCTCCCAACCTCATCCAGAGAACCACAGAGAATTTATGTGGGGCTGGCTCATTTTCCAAAGTGTTCTTCTATGCCCTGCAAAGCAGTTCATTATGAGGCTCGAAGGCTCTTAAAATCCGAGAGCCCTGGTGTGACGGAGAGGTCACGGCGTATTAATTTTTTCTAACTCCTTCTTCCCGGGAACCGCCTCATGAAATGCTTACTTGTCTGTGGGCCTGGTTCTAGGCTGCAGGTGTCCTGCTCCATCCTACATCAGTTCTCCTCCAGGGTCCTGGAGTGACCTGAATAGCTACGGGTATGACTTTTGTTTAGCAGGAGAATGAAAATAATTTAATCGCCATGAAATATCAAAGCCTCGCAGTGAGCGTGGGGCTCTCCTGGGCCTCCCCGGGTTCCCAGGCCGCTGTGGCCCCAGGCTGCCTGGGAGAGAGAATGGCTTTGCAGCAGGAGGGCTATCTGTCATTAGAACAACAAGGCCAGCAGCAGTGCTGGCCCGCCCTTATCAGAGCGGGAGGCCTAGCTGGATTCTATTAATTGCTGAGTGCTGTTGGGTTTGGCAGATACAGGAAGCAGTTTACATGGCTACACAGTGCCCTGGCTCACAGTCTCTCTGAAATGGTATTGTTGTAGCGGGATAATTGTGATTAGGGACAGTTCCCTGAGGAAGACAAGGCCTTTGATGATTGAGTCACTTCCTCCCCACTCCGCTTTGGTGTGATAGCGTGGCTCACCCCACAGACACGCACCCTTTGCTGACCAGGGAGTCCTGCGCCCCACAGCATGGTTTCCAAGCAGGGGCAGCCCTTCCTCAGAGCTGGGACCATGACAGGAATGGGAGCAGGCAGGGACCTCCTGGCCCCCATTTCCTTTTCAGGTAACGATGCCGTGCAACTTCATTCATGATCTCAATTTTTTTTTTTTTTTTTTAAAGATTTATTTATTGTTTTTGACAGAGACAGAGATACAGAGACAGAGACAGAGATACAGAGACAGAGACAGAGAGAAGGGGGAGGGCCCAGAACAGTCTCCATAGTTGCACATCATTGGTTTTTCCACATAGTTTCATTCCACAGGTGGGTGCAGGGCTGCACAGGGCAGGAAGTGGGCCGGGGTCTCGCCCCGGTGAGAACCGAACTGGGGGCACTCCCCAGTTCAGCATATGGGTCCGCACAGGCCGGGGCCGGGATTCGATCCTCGGTCCCCGGGGCTGCAAAGTGAGCGCCTAACCCACTGAGCCATCCCGGCTTCCCCATGATCTCAATTTTAAGTATGTCCTCTGTTGTAGCAAAGGCAGGTGCTTTGGAACTGGGGAGACCGGACCCTCCCTTCATTGGCTTGTGTGACCTTGTGAAGTCCCCTCTTTGAGCCTCAGTTTTCCCATTTGTGAAGTGGTGATAAGGGAATCTAACCCCAATGATTGTCGTGAGGATGAAATGGGATTACTTTAATGTTTAATAAATGTTTAGTGTTTAATAAACAGTAGCTGTAATAGTGTACTGAGGGCCAGATCAGGTTGCCTTTGGTGGAAGGCTAAAGAGAAATGAGGCTGGCTAGATGTGAAGGCCTGGAGTGGGGTCAACCTGAGTCTCAGTGAGCTCACAGGCCATTTCTGGGCCCAGAGCTCCCCAAGAAGCAGAGCCCACCTCTCTTAGCCTGCACTTGGCATGCAGCCTCCAATATCGGGTGCTGCCCTAGTCTACCTGCTCTGCCAAAGGATTCTACCAGAACAGCCTCTCGCAAACCATCCCGAATCATGCTTATCTCAGCCTTGTCAGGCATCTGGGAGAAAAATACCTCTTTGGGTTCATGGGTGGGAGCAACGTTTGCCCAAACAGGGGACTCCTCCCTATTACTGGAACCCATGAGTGGGCCCCGAAACCGCCTTTAGATGTGAAGGGGGTGGGGATAAGTGTGGTGGAACTGGCCTGCCTCACACGCGGTCAGGCCAATGATGGAACAAAAGGCTCAGTGCTGACAGCATGAGTGGTTTTGAGAGTTGGAAGGCTTGGGTTCACACCTGGCACTTACTAGTTGTGGGCTCTTAGGAAAGTCACTTTTCCTCTCAGAGCCTCACTTCTTCATCTGGTAAATGGGGATAAAAATATCTCTCTTAGAGAGCTGTGGTCAGGATGAAATTAGGTATATATGCAAAACACTTAGCATAGTCCCTAACACAAAGAAAATACTTAGTGCATGGCAGCCAAAGGAGGTAAGCCAGGTAGGCCAACGACAGCCCTGAGTGCCCCCGACAAACTCGGAGCTCCAGAAAACACAGAGGCTCCTCTACCCCCGAAATGCTTCTGGGACCTAATGTGCTCTGAGAATGGCCAGCCAGGCGTGGAGCCTCCAAACATCAACATAATCCAGCAAGTTCTTTTTTTTAAGATTTATTTTTATTGTTTTTGACAGAGAGAGAGAGAGAGAGAAAGAGAGAGATACAGAGACAGAGAAGGGGGAGGGCCCAGAACAGTCTCCATAGTTGCACATCATCAGTTTTTCCACATAGTTTTATTCCACAGGTGGGTGTGGGGCTGCACAGGGCAGGAACTGGACCAGGGTCTCACCCCGGTGAGAACTGAACTGGGGGCACTCCCCAGCTCAGCATATGGGTCCGCACGGGCCAGGGCCAGGATTCAATCCTCGGTCCCTGGGGCTGCAAAGTGAGCGCCTAACCCACTGAGTCATCCCGGCTTCCCTTTTTTTTAAGATTTATTTTTATTGTTTTAATCCAGCAAATTCTTAAGGGCAGACACCATGTCTGTTTACCAATGTGCTCTCAGTGCCAGTGTACTTGTTTCCTGTGGCTGCTACAAAAATAACTACAAACTTAGCACAGCTTAAAACAACACTAAGTTATTATCTTACTGTTCTGGAGGTCAGAAGCCTGAAATGGGTCTTGTGCGGCTACAACAAAGGTGTTAGAGGACCACATTCCTTCTGGAGGCTCCGGGAGGCAATCTAGAGGCTGCCTGAATACCTTGGCTTGTGGCACCCTTCCTCTGTCTTCAAAGCCAGCATCATAGCACCTTCAAACTTGACTCTCACTCTCACTTACAAGGGCCTTGTCATTGCACTGAGCCCACCTGAATAATCCAGGATACACTGCCCATCTCAAGGTCAACTGATTAGTGACCTTAATTCCATCTGCGATCTTAATCACTCTCTTGCTACATAACGTAACATATTCACTGATTCTGAGGATTAGAATAGAAACATTCTGAGGGAGCTACTATTTTGAAGGAAACTGGATAAAAGTCAGATGATAACACTAACTGGGGAATGGCTCAGCGGGTTAAGTGCTTGCTTTGCAGCCCTGGAGCCCAAGGATCAAATCCCGGGCCCTGCCCAGGTGGACCCACATGCTGAACTGGGGTGTGCCCCCAGTTCAGTTCTTTTTTTTTTTTTTTTTTTTATATTTTATAGAGTATAGAGTATATTTATAGAGTAATTGTTTTATCTTCAGTGCATGTTTATTTCTATTTTACTTTTGACAGATAGAGAGAGAGACAGAGACAGAGACAGCTAGAGAACCGAACTGTGGGAACTCCCCAGTTCAGCATGTGGGTCCTGCCTGGGCCGGAGCCGGGATTCGATCCTCGGTCCTCGTGGCCTCAAAGTGAGCGCTCAACCCGCTGAGCCGTCCCGGCTTTTCCCCCAGTTCAGTTCTTGCCGGGGCCTATGCGGGAGGCTCCCGGCCCAGTTCCTGCCCTGCGCAGACCTACGCCCACCTGTGGAGTGAAACTATATAGAAAACTAATGCTGTCAACTATGGAGACTGCTCGGGGCCTTCCCCCTTCTCTCTGTCTCTATCTGTCTCTCTCTCTGTCAAAAATCAATAAAAATAAATCTTAAAAAATAAACACTGACTGGGCCCCTATTTTGGTCTGAACTTCCTGATGAAGTCCAGAGGATCTTACAGTCTACTCCAGTACACAAAGTATTCACTTATGAAAACAGTCATGAGCACATTCAAACTCAGAGAGTGATAATGGGCTCTGAAGCCCTTAGGAGCAGAGGAACCCCAGGCCAATGCTCCATAAATCATAATATTTATTCAGCAAATATTTTGAGCATCAATTAGGTGCTAAGTGTCAAGGAGGTAATGATGAACAAGATTGCTATTCCTGCCCTCCAGGAATTAGAACTGGAAGGTTCAGGAAAATCCCCTGCAAGAGGTAAGGAAGGAACCGGGGTTAGGCACAGAGAAGGCCAAGGATTTGGGAAGAAGATGATGGTTTTGAGAGGTAGTTCGCAAAATGGTTACACGTACAGAATCTGCAACCAGGACTGCCTGGGTTCAGAGTCTGGACCTGCCATGTACTAGCTGTGTGACCTTTGGAAAGTTTCTTAACTTCTCTGTGTCCCAGTTATCCCATTTTAAAATGGGAATAATAATAGTACCTATGTCATAGGATTATTGGGAGACTGATATGACTAAATATATGGAAAGTGCTCAGAGCAGTATCTGGCACATTGCAAGTGTTGCTAAGTGTTAACTAATGTTATTGTCTGCTTCTTATCCTTTTCTCAGTGTTAAAATAGCAAGAAAGAAGTGAGGAATATTCCAGCAGATACTGGAAAAGAGACAGTTAAGACTACTAATGGTCTCTGGTAGGAATGCTCATGTAGGGGTGGAATTTTCAGTTTTCAAATCCTCCTGAGTTGGGGGAAAAGGCAGTTTTTACTGATGGCTGTTGAGTGACAGTTTGTCTTCATGTGAATTTCCTCATGACCCCTAATATAAACAGACCAAGGGCACCACGTTGGATCTGAGCAGCTCAGACTTGCCCTGAGGTGACTGAACCTTGGCCTCAGATTCTGGTTAGCGGGGAGCAGGAAATACAGAAGCTCCAGACCCAGGCTGGGGTAGGTAGGGGGGCCCAGATTTGCTGAAGAAGGGTCCCCTTTGGCCACTAGAATCTTCTACGAAATAGATCTGAAAAGGTCTTTCTGGTTACTGGGCATCCTAAGTGCCCGTTCTCCCTAACACTCAGGGCTCATGGTTGATCAGTGAACAAACATCTGCGTTATCATGGAGGGCTAGAACTGGATTTGTTTAAAGCATTTTCTCTTTGGAGGTGCAGCAATTGCTCTTCGATCAGACAGGAAGTCCTATTGCTCGAAAGGAGCCAGTGTTATCAAGAGAAAACGTATCAGCTGTCCTCTCAGGAAGGGAATTGTGAGTAATCAACGAGGCTCCTCTCCAGTTGGCTGCGGGGCCTTTGTTCGAATGGCTGACAGGTCAGGGAAAGTTTGAGCAGGCAGTACTTGGAAGGGGCGTGTGCAATTCCAGCCCTTTCTTTTCATATTTTCCTCTCCAGGGCACAGGCATGCCTCAGAGAAGGAGGCTAACCTGGGTAAATGGTTCTGAAGCCATCAGACAAATCTGAGTACATCACGCTTCTACCTGAAACCCACCAAGGGCACCCCTGTTGCGCTCAGGATTAAGTGCAATTCCTCAGTAGGGGTTTCAAGGCCCTTCATCACTGGACCCGGCTGACCCACCTCTTCCTCTTGCTTTGTCTATCATGGGTCCCAACCAGGACTCTTCTCTTCTTTCCAGTTCTTCCAGTGCCTGCAATGTGCACTCATCATGCCAGGAGCACCATCTCTACACATCATGGTGTGTTGTGTCTAAGGCATGGCTCTGTGAGACCAGGGGACCAGATACACAGACATGAGAGAGAAATCCTATAGAAGTCATGGAATGAACGAGACAGCCCTGACTGTGAAAACCTCCCCAAACCAGCCCCACAACCTAGCAGCTGATCTCAGTGTGGCTTTCTCTGTGTGTGTGTGTGTGTGTGTTTAAGATTTATTTTATTGTTTGACAGAGACAGAGACAGAGAGAAGGGGGAGGACCCAGAGCAGTCTCCATAGTTGTACGTCATCAGATTTCAACATGGTTTCATTCCACACAGGTAGGATGGGGTTGCGTAGGGTGGGAACTGGGCTGGGGGCCTCCCCCATGGGAGGCACGCTCCCTTGAGCCAGGGGCTGAACTGGGGATACAAGAACTAAACTGGCCTCTGCATGGGAAGCACAGCTCAGTTCAGCATATGGGTCCCCATGGGCCAGGGCCAGGATTCGATCCTCGGTCCCTGGGGCTGCAAAGTGAGTGCTTAACCCTCTGAGCCATCCTGGCTTCCCTTTCTATGTGTTCTTATCTTAGTCAATATGCTTCTTGAGGCCAGGAGAATTTTCTAGGACCCTGGTATCTCTCACCAGAAGATAACACTGAGGCAATAATGACGATACTGACAGTAGGTGTTTAGTAAATGCCGCCACTCATAAGCATCATTTATTGAGCAAGAATTATGTGGCAAGCTATGTGAAATAGTTTATGAGCCTTATCTGATTCATCCTCACAAGGACTCTAAGAGGTAGGTATTATTATCCCCCTTTTATAGGTGAGAATGTCAAGGCTCACCAAGGTGGCCCAGGGTTACACAGCAGGAGGTGGTGGAACAGAAACACAAATCCAGGTTTTGCTGAGCCCAGACCCATCCAGAACTGAAAGGTGTGCAGCTTCCTGCATGTGGACACGTGGGCCTGCCCAGAGGGTCCAGGCCATGAAGCTGCTCCAGGGCCTACGGAGCCCCAGCAAAGCCCTGGCAGACGTGATCAGGATAGGGCCTCTTTTGTTTGGCTTCACTTCAAACAAAGACAACAGTAGGGAAACCGAAGCCCCCACTTCCCTTCTCTGAAGACCAAAGCAAGGCCAAAAATAGGACAGTCAGGAAACATTTGATCCCAATGTGTCAAATGAACATAAACATCCTGCCTACTTTGCCACCAGGGAGGGCCTGAGAGCAGCTGCTACACAGGGGCTTGGCTGGGGGTCAGCCCTCTGGCAGTGCCCAGCCAGACCCCCTCAGGTTGAGGGGTGTGCTGGCATATCTCCAAGGTTCTTAGAACATCAGACATCAGAACCTTACAAGGTGCTCAGAGATGACTGTGGCCAAAAGAATGCACTTTGTAGACCTTGGACTACAGGAGGTCCCAGCTGCTTACTCTGCAATCCATTGATGCTTTAATCCGAGGCCACGTTTCCCACAGACTGCACCCAGATGACAGCGTACAGCAAAAATACTACAACAGACCTGTTCCTGGGAGACGTCAGACTCCTCCAACAGCTATCTTTGGCTCAAGGACTCCCGGATGGCCTTGCTGAACTTTCCTTAGATTTAGGGCAAGCTAGGTTGCTTCCACTTGCCTCCCTCCTCTCTTCTTGACTCACAAGCAGACTTGCATTGGGTTCTGAGGGCTCTCACAGCCTTTTTCAGTTTGTTTTCTCTCTCAGGCATTTCTTCTCAGAATATCCTTGCATGTGCAAGCCACCTCTTGGCATCTGCTCCTTGGAGGACCGGGGCTAATTCAGAGATTATCTCCCAATGGCATCATTTTATAGTTTGATAGTTGAGAAGACTGGAAGTCAGAGAAGCACATGGATTTTTCTGAGGTCACACAGTCAACTCTTATAGAGCAGGAAATGGTTCTCCCAGCTTACAAGCCCTACCGTTTCCTTTACATCATTTCTATTTGGGATGGGAGGGGAGAGAAGTGATGAGACTTATGTGAGAGCTTCTTCCAAGTACGGGTAAGTCCCTCACACACTCACTCATGGCTCCCTCTCGAGAGCCACAGACAGAAAGACAGTGTCTGTCTTATTCACCCATTTGTCCAAGACATTCCAGTCTCCAAAGCTTGGACCCTTAACCCCACTGCCTGCCTGACGTAATAGATGTCAGAGCACCCTTCAGAAGAGAGGGCTCATTACTGCTTTTGCGTGTGGGGCAGGTAAAGGAGATCCATGTCCACGAGCAAAACCTGTGTGGGGATAGCAGATCAGAAGATAACTAGAAGGGGTGGGGGCCTTCCCCAGCTGAGAGAACGGAGCATCAGCATTTGCCCAGGGCCCCCTCCCTGTTGAGGCCTAAACTGACCTGTCAGTTAAGAGGCTTCCTATTAATTTCTTCCACATCTGGCCAGGAGCTGGGGCTGCTTCATAGCTTCCATCAGGCTAATTGCCGCCGTCTTTCCAGTGACTCTGAGCTCAGTTCCTGATAAGGTGCTTCCTTAATAGTCTCCCGTTTCCCTGCTGACACCGGAAAATAGGCCTGACTTGGCAGTATCTTACTGCACTGAGGGAGGTAGAGCTGTCACGCCCAGTCTCACGGCCTGAACCATTAGTGGGCTGAGAATCGATAGTGCTCAGGCAACCCGTTTCTCTGAAAGCATTCATTTGGCACGTTTGCTGTTTGTTAGGCGGTTCCTTTCTCTAATGTCCCATGGTCCATGGCCCTGGTGCCTGAGTCTCTCCTCCGTGTCCAGAGTGCTGAGCAGAGGTTGCCAATTCCAGACAGCATCAGCCAGCTTTCCTCAGAACAAAGGGATTATAAGACTGTACCGGGTTGTAATTAATGACAGTTTTTGTTACAGTTCTTTGGTTACAAGCAACACAAATCAACTGTGGTGAACATAAGCAAAGCAGGACCTAATGCAGGGGGTGTTCAACCTTTTGGCTTCCCTGGGCCACGCTGGAAGAATTGTCTTGGGCCACACATAAAATACATGAACACTAATGATAGCTGGTGAGCTGATAAAAAAAAAGTCACACACAAATTCTCTTAATGTTTTAAGAAAGCTTATGAATTTGTGTTGGGCCACATTCAAAGCTGTCTTGGGCTGCATGTGGCCTGCGGACAGCAGGTTGGACAAGCTTGACTTAATGGGAAGTCATTTCAGAACTCAGCAGTGAAGTTAGACAAGCACCAGCCGAGCTCCTTTAGATTCAAGTTCAAGGGAGAAATGTCATTTTGGCCTAGTCTGAGTCATTTGCCCATCCTTTGACCAAAGGGGGGTAGGGCAACTAGATGGTCTATATCTAAGAAAGGTGAGTGATATTCCCAGAAGAGGAGAGAATGGATATGGTTCAGGCAGAAATAAAGTTCACTTGGTAGATAGGCATCTGAGGATGTGGGCCCAAAGGAGATGCTAATGACTCAGAGTATAAGTTTGCCGCCCCCCCTCCCCTCCGCCCCCCATCCCACCAAGGGAATTTAGATCTCTCTACCGGGCCTGTGAAAAGTGCCTAGCACTAAACATATATTCAGTAAGTGACAGCTATTGCCATTATTGCTTGAATGATTGTTTTTGTAGCATAATCTTAAACACTAGGCAAAGTTTAAGCACTTGGTGAAATGCTGGAGGCATGACCTAATTATTATCTTGAAATACATGATGAATCCTGCTAAAGGTTGTGACCAGCTCCTGTTAAAAGGTTGTTGCTAAGTCTAACAGAACAACCTGAGATTTTTGAAGACTTCAGTGAATCACAAAGGAACTTGAAGCCTCTGCAAAGGGCTATAAAAGAGCATTGTAGGCCCTGCTTCTCGCAGATACTGTTCAGCAGAACAGAATTTCATTTGTATAGGAGACCTTAAACTCCTCCCAGCGCCATCATACAGAATTGGTACTGTGACTGCCTATTTACTTACCTGGATCACTTCTAGATTGCCAGCGCCTTGAAGAAGGAGGGTGGGGGTTGGGATCTATTCACTGTTGTATCCTTGGGGCCCAGCACGGGGCATGGCACACAATATGCACTCAGAAAATATTTGTTGATTGATGGAAAGAATGAATGACAGGGTGCTGATGACTTCAAGGTCACTGGTTGGCTAATTAAAAAGGGTTACAACCATTGTACCATATCTACCTGTAGAACCAGAATAACGTCTCCTGGAGCCACCTTTAGGGCTATGGAGCTGATCTGATACGGTGTTCCTCTCTGAAGCCTCAGAATGCTGTTTGATTGAAGGGGGAGAGAAAGAAAGCAAGCGCTAGCAGGGACATTCATGATTCAGAGGTGAGGCCTGGAGGAGAGGAAATGGAAAGAAGAGTGTGGGGGTATTGACAGGAAATTTCCATGGGGATTCAGGGGTGGGTCCATTGCCAAGAACTTCATTTAGTTCTGACCTGGTCCTCTCCTGACTCAACTGCCCATAGGCTGGAGGGAGGGAGGCCAACCCTATGCTACCCTTTCACCCCAAAGAGAAAATGTTCGATAGCCATACAGGCCATGCCAAAGGCAATTCTTGACTGATGACCACATGCAGGTTGAGGGAATCAAAGCTATCGGAGTTCAGAGGCAAAGGAGACCATGGTCACCAGAAGTGATCAGAGATAGCTTCGTGGTTAAGAAAGGGGGTTCAGGATGATCTCCTACGACAGGAGAGATTCAGACCCAAGAAGACAAAGGAGCAGAGGCAGGGGACAGAGTCTGAACAAAGCACAAAAGTAGAAAAGTGCAGTGTGTGCTTCCAGGGCAACAAGGTCCTGACAAATTCAGGAAAATGATGAGTCCAAGAAAAGGTGAGCTGGGAGGCTGGAGTTCAGCCAAGGAGAGCTCTTAATTTCCAGTGAACTTATTCTTGGTTCATATGTATTTTACAAGTGACACCTACATACGAACTAATGAATGAATGAAAGGCTGTGGAAATGAACAGAATGTTCATTTTAAGTAGGAAGCAGATGGCTCTCCGGCTGTTTGAATACCCACCCCCCCCATCCAATCCAGCAATGACAAAAGGCTTTAAACGTCAGCCTCCCAGGTGAGTGGTGCTCACCTGGCTGCCTCAGGGCTGGGAAGCTGCCCCTGAGCTGCCATCCAAGACTCGGGCAAAGGAGGCCAGGCTAAGATAAACTGGGCCGGAGCTTCTGGGGCAATGTTACAAGCTGAATGGAGGTCCCCAAAGATCTTCTTTCTCCTGTCAGTCAAAAGAGGGGCTCATCCAAATAGGTTAACCTGATAAGGGAAGTAAAATGGGCTGTTTCTCTTGGGTGAGATTTTAGGGCCACTAGAAGGCTCCCTGCCTCTAAACTGCCCACCCCATCCTTTAACTCAGTGGGATAATGCATGAAATTTTACGCTCAGAGCATCATCTCTTCGCTAGAAGCTGCGATTGTTCACATGTAAAGCTGTTATCAGTCCATTACACCTTACTGTAAATGAAGGATCTCAAAGCAGGTTTTGACAGGGAGTCTGGAGAGGGGAAGAAAGATGCAACCTGCGTACTTGAGGTGGAAGATCATCAGAGACAGACAGAAAGTGCTGGACAGAGCATGGAGAGGAGGAGCTGGAAGGGTGACCAACTTCGCCAAGGGCAATTTTGCTGAGTTCTAGCAACTAATCCTGACACCAGCCAGACTGTCCAGTTATTAACAAAAATGTTTCATACCTCCCGTCTGATTATAGCATCAGCCAGATGATTTAAATGACTGTGTTAGGCAGCCTCTAACACATAGGGGAGCTTGGCTAATCTTCACATTAGCAGGTTGCAGTGCCTCATAACAGCTGCTTGCTACACAGGGTGAGTGATGCTGTTCTCAAGATCACGAGGAGGCCCAGGGAGTTCAGGAGGATGGAAATGTTCATTCTTATTATACAATCCCCTGAGAACAGCAGACTGTGTAAAGGATCAGTGTGTGGGCCATTTTTCTTCTGAGAAACTTGCCTTACAGTTTCATGCTGCATATTTCCTGGTCATAATAGTTTGGAGAAAAAATATTGCTAAATGGCTGCATAAACAATTTTAATTGGCCCAGGCTCCCAAAATGTGCTATTTTTGTTCTGCTGCCAAGCTTGCTTTTTTACTAGCTAATTATGCCCAGCATTTAACTTTGGGCAAAAAAACAGGAAATAGGGCATTCATTACTCGAGTGACAACTTTTCAACAAGCCCGCATTTCGACATCCATTGTGTAATTTCCTCTCCCTAGCTTACAGTTAGTTGTTCCATCAGGCCTTTGGAAACAAGCAGCTCCTTCAGCAAGGGCTGGGAAGGGCTTTCTTCAGTGTAAATGCCTATCTCCAAGGTAGGCAGAGGGGCTCCCAGGAGCCACCTGTGCTATGGGGTGGGTCTCCCACTTGGTCTGGGTTCCTCATAGAAATTCTCCCACTGTGATTTCTTCTGGTCTGAGTTGCGGTCAGATTGGGCTCTCCCATCAGAAGCTGAGCTGTGTCTGTTGTTTATGCATGCCCCTAGGCCAGTCTTAGAAGGTCGCCCTCTTGTCCCCTGAGGTACCCCAAAAGACTGTCAACCTCAGTTTATTAGGCAGGAACTCCTAGAAAGTGCTGTAAAGTCCTGTCTTGTGGTATGAACCATTTAAAATGTATTTTATTAAAAAATCTTATTGCAAAGTACATCATATATACATACAAAGTACACAAATTATTAAATGCATAGCTCAGTGAGTTATCATTAAGCAAATACTGTGTGACTACCATCCAGATCAAGAAGAGATTACTACCAACGCCCCAGAAACCCCCCTAATGCTTTCTCCCAGTGACTGCTCCCTCATCCTTCCCAAAGTAGTCACTATCCTGACTTTTATGAGCATAGTTTACTTTTAGGTGCTTAAACTTTATATACATGAAACTACATAATATGTATGTATACTAGTGGGGCATGCATGCATATTTTTATATTTGGTTTCTTTTGGTCTACTCTGTTTTGTTGTTTTTAGTTGTACCTCATTCATTTTCAATATCAAAGAATATTCTACACTGTATGACCATATCACAATTTGTCAATTTTACTATAAATGGACATTTGGGTTGTTTCCAGGCTGTGGATATTCTGAATAATGCTGCTGTGAACATTGCTGTGAGAGTCTTTTAGAGCGCTTGCACGCACTGAGTGTCAACTAGGAATGCACCACCAGGTCATCCACATAATCCGTGTGCATGTTCGATGTGTACAGCTTCAGCCAAACTATCTTCAAAGTGGTGAATGAAAGTTGCCGTCACATCACCTCATCACCAACACTTGGAATTGTCAATCTTTTTTATTTTGGCCATTTTGACAGATGTGTATTGGTATCTATCTCAGTGTAGTTTTGATTTGCATGACCTTGAATATTAATGAGGCTGAGCACTTTTTTTATGTTTATTCATGATTGGATTTAGAATAAGATAGAGGTTAGAGAACCAAATGGTTGAAAATAGGAAAATAATATTTTAATGGAAGAGGAAGCTTTCAAGATGTCCATCTCCTGAAGTTCTGATATTGATCAATGAGGAATTTAACAATCTACTGCTATTCTAGGCAATGTAGGAGAATCAAAAAAGCCTGTCACCCTAGACACACTGTTAGTGCCTTGTTTTTCTCGCTAAGCAAGATAGCAACAACATCTCTCTACGTCATTATAGATCCTACAAGATCATTTTTTTTAAAGATTAATTTTATTATTTTTGACAGAGTCAGAGAGAAACAGAGAGAAGGGGAGGACCCAGAGCAGTCTCCATAATGGTACATTATTAGCTTTTGTTCCACACAGGTGGGCGGGGGCTGCACAGGGCAGGAACTGGGCTGGGGCCTCCCATGCACCCCCTTGAGCCAGGGGTTGAACTGAGGGGCAAGAGCCAAACTGGGGGCCTCCCGCATGGGAAGCACACCCCAGTTCAGCATATAGCTCTGCATAGGCTGGGGCTGGGATTTGATCCTCAGTCCCCAGAGCTGCAAAGCAAGAGCTTAACCTGCTGAGCCATCCCAGCTTCCCATACAAGATCATTTTTAATGAATACATTGTATTTTATTTTATAAAGATGTAATTTATTATTCAATCTCTTGTGGTTTTTTATTTTCACTATTATAAACACTAATGCACTGAAAATTTCTGTGACTGAATCTTTGGGCACATCTGAGATTATTTGCTAATGCCAGCACACTTCAAAATGACAGTACTTTGGGGGCAAATTGGAGGGCATATAAGGACATATAATGAATGAATTAATTAATATGAGCACTAATTCTTTGCACTTTATTTTATGAGTCTGCCCTCCACCTCTACCAAAACTCAGTGGCCTTCCTGAGGGTGATCTAAAAGTGGCAATGCTGTCCTAGTGAATACGGGCACTTTACCTCCTGCTTTGTCTCCTTGTTATAAAACTACTACTACTAATGATTATTGCAAGTGCAAGCACTGTTAGGCATTTCATGTTACCATTTCAATGTTGCCATTTAATCTTCATAACCTTATGATATGAATGGCTATTACTGTGCCCATATTTTAGATGAGGAAACTGAAAGTTTAGAAAACTTAGAAAAGTTAAGAACCTTGTCCAAGGTCATATAGTAAGTGGTGGAAAAGGAATTGGAATCCAGCTATCTGACACTATAGTCCCAGTTCTTAACCATGATACCACTAATTTCTCAACCTGTATACTTTGGCATTCTGCAGTACCGCAAACCTTTCCTAGGCTCATTCTTAAATTTCATGTGTAACATGTATTTTGCTGCTGAGTGGCAAATACTATGTGATAGATGGATTTCAGAAATGGCTCTGATTCTTCCTGAGCTATGACTTTGGCAATTTGCCTTTGCAGGTCCCCCCATTGAGAAGTGAAGATATTTCTCCATCCCTTGGACATGAGCTGATCATGTGACTTGTCTT
>PVKE010020199.1:0-13453 GCA_004027555.1 Craseonycteris thonglongyai
AATAATAATAATAATAATGTAAGGTGCCAGGTAGATACTAGACTAATAGGAGAAATCACCTCGTAAATTATGTAACTATCTAACGACTACACTGTACACCTGAAACTAATATAAAATAATGTTAAATGTCAACTATAATTGGGGGAAAAAACAAACCTGTCCCTAATAGGATACCAACAGTGAGGTGGCTTTTTGCTCCATCACTGGAGCAAAAAGATTGAAGCCTTGGGCTCTGGAGTCATACTAATCTAAATTGAATCCCACACATTTCCTAACAGATCACTTGGCCTCCTTAAGCCTCAGTTTCCTCATCCAAAAACGGAGACAGTTATGTCTATCTGAGATCATGCACAAGGAGGACAGGGAAGAGCCTGGTCCCAGGCCCAGGCCCCCCAGTCCAGGGGATGACGGGGGGGGGGGGGGGGGCAGTCCATGTCTAAGCACCTCCAGGAGGGGCACTCCAGGAGGAAAGGCTGGGGCCAGCCAGGAGCCCTGAGCCCCCATCCCCTGACCCCTGCATGAACTGAACGACCTTCCCACACCTTATTTCTCTCCACTGAGAAGCCAGTGGGCTTCGCCGATGCCACCAAGCCAAACTCCCTGGTCAGCTGCCCCAGTGCAGTGAGAAGCCCGAAGGGGCAGAGCCAGGAGGTGCCCAGAGACCAAGATGCAGGAACAAGGCTCCTAGGGCATGTGAGGGGCAAGGAGGCCAGTGGAATCTTACACCCCGACACCCACTGAGCAAACCTTGCTCAAGCCCTTCCTGTCTCTGAGCCTCAGTTTCCTTATCTGTATCATGGGAATAATCTCAGGACCCACCCTCAGGTGGGGTATATGTGAGGTATGTGTTGTGGGGTGTATGTGAGGCGATACTACGAAAGCCCCCAGGAGCAGGTGTGGCACACACGGACACACACACACACACACACACACACACACACACACACACCCTGGCTGCTGCCTGATTCCTGGGCTTTGCTGGCTCCTCCCGGGAGCTGTGGCTGCCCCCCCTCCGGCCCCCCTCCCCGCACAGTGATGCACACCGCTCTTCCCTCCTGTCAATGTTCCCCACCAGCTAATGGACCAATTTTTTAGCATTACGGAGATTTGGCCAATTTGGCTGCCCTGACAGAAAGGCACAGTGAACAGTCGTCTGGGGGCAGGGAGAGGTTCGTAAGCAAGGATGGGAGAGGAGGAGGAGGAGGAGAAGGGGGCCGTGGGCAGCCCCCCAGCTTAGACTGCTCCCAAGTCCTGGGCAAGGGGTGTGGAGCAGGGGGAGATTGCAGAGATAATTACGCCCCACCCCCACCGCGTCAGGGCCCTGTGCTAAGCACTTTGCATATATTTTCCCTTTCAATCCGCCCATAACCCGATGAGGCCAGTTCCATGATTCGCTCCATCCTTTCTGGTGTGGGACTCGGGCACAGGAGGCTGGGAGCTGGCCCAAGGTCACCGAGTCAGGAAGCGATGGGGCTGGAGTGCGAGCTGAGGCTGAAAGCCAGGGCTTTTATCCATGGCTGAGCTCAGGTTGTAACCGAAGGCAGAGAATTAGGCCAGGGCCACCCACTCCCGCCTACCCACCTCCCTCCCGGCAACGCACACAATCTCCAATAGCCTCGGCCTCTCCAGCGACTGGGGATTCCTGCCAGGCCCACAGGGACTCCCCTGTCCTTCCCCTCCTGAGGATGCCACCCCCTGAAGACCCCCACACCCAGCATCTCTGCAGGTAGAGAGAGCCCTGGGCAGCATAACTGCCAGGCCTGGGCAGGAGTCCCAGCCCCTCCTGCCCAGGCTGAGGGCTGGGGTCCCGATGCCCACTGTGGCTTCTGGAACCCCTCTTGCCATCAGTGCCAGACTGGAAGTGGGTATCAGATGTGCCCTCCACCACACACTGGGGCCCTTCAGGGAGCGAGGAGGCGGATCAGCCAGAGAGGGAAGGGAGAGGGAAGAGGGGGAGGGGCAGGGACTGCCTCTGGGCTGGGGGAGGGGGCTTCGGAACTCCGTGCATTAAGCGATCAGAGAGCACAATATTTCATCGCCGGCAATCGCAGCCAAGACATCAACTACTTGGGGAGAGCAGCCTTAAAAGCCTTTTGATTTTATTTCTTCCACTTCATTTTTTTTCCCCTTTCCTTGCTGGTGTCCTTGACAAGATCTCCCTTCCCCCTCTGCGGCCCCTTCCTCAGCCCTCTCAGGAGGCCTGGAAGCCTAAGGCGGGGCTGCAGCCGGGGGCTGGGAGAGGGGCTGCATGTGTGTGCACTGGTGCGTGCACGTGTGGCTGGGAGGCACTGCTGTGGTCTCGTGTGTCCCCGTGTGTGCACCTGGGCGTCATTGTGTGCATCTGAAAGTGTGCATCCTGTGAGCGTACATCTGGGTGTCCGTGGAGGTAGGCTGCCGTGTGCACACGTGTGTGTGCATGCCTGGGTGTGCATGCCCACGCGTGGACCTCACTGTGCACGCACCCACCAGGAAGCTCCGCCAAGGTAAGTGGCACGGGCCAGGGCCACCGGAGGGGGGCAAATTCAGAGGGCAAAGAGGACAGAGGAGGGCAGGGAGGCGAGCAGGGGGAGGTCACATTCTTGCAATAACCGAGGCCCACGACGTCCCCCAGAGGGGCGCACGTGGAGAAACAGGGGTCCACGCGCACGCCCGGCGGACACGCACTCACTGCGTGGGGCGGGCCTGGTAGCCGCGGGACTACTGGCCCCACGCCCATGACGTCAGAAGCCGAGCCCTGACGTCACCGCCCCGCCCCCACTCGCCTAGTGGCAGGCGACGCAGAATTGCACATCTGTCTCGTCGGGAATTAGTTAATTGAATGTAGCGGCTGAGCCGCCGCAGCGACCTCAGCCCGGGCTGGGGGCGCTCGGCCGGGAGGGCGGCGTGGGGGAGGGCAGGGGAGCCGAGCGCTCCCCGGATGCGAGTTTGCAACCCCCAACCCAGTGAGGACAGAGACCGATGGAACTGGGACCCGGCCCCTCCGAACACTGGCCGGGGGCTGCCCCCCACCCCCCAGGGCGCTCGGGGGCCGGATCCCCCTCGCTGGGCACCTGCCCCCAGGCTGGACGCTCCCTCTGCCCTGGGCTCCGCCTGCGGGTGCCGAGAAACGCGGCTGCTTCCCGGGCCTCCCGCTCCTCCCGCCAGGACGTTCCCAGGGCGCCGCCAGGCAATTTGTCGGAACCGTTTAGGGGCCCGGAGGTCTCCCCGCGGCGTGGCACTCAGTCCCGTCCCCCGGCCCCGTGTCTGTCCCTTACCTCGGGCTCTGCCGGGCCTGTCCTGCGGGCTCTGTCCTTGGCTCTCCCTCCCTCCACCCCTCTCCTCCCACCTCCATCCTTGGGCCACCCTCCCTCCCCACCCTGTCCTTCCTAACTCCTAGGACAGCGCAGGAATGCTGGTGTCAGGCCGCCAGAGACCTGGGCCGCAGGCCCAGCTCTGCCTCTGGTGAGCTGGAGTCCTTGGCGTCTAACAGAACTTCTCCCAGCCTCAGTTTCCACATCTGACACCGGGAGACAATAGGAACTTACCTCATTGGGTAAAATGAAATGATATATAGGACTGTCCAGAACGCTCGCAGCCGTGCAGCTGTTCTTGTTACATTGACAGTGGCTTTCCCGCCCCCAGCAGCCCTCGGATGTAAACGGCAGAACGTATCCTATTCTGGTTGCCAATAGTGTAATTTTCCAAGCGGTTTCTCCAAAGGGTCCCTGGGCATTGGACGATGACAGCAAGCACCACAGGGAGAACTGGGCTGATTTGAAGGGCCAAGGACTCTGGATGGGGTTGCCCGGTGGGCAAGGCTGGGGTCCCTCCTAACGAGAGGCCCACCCACACCAGGGCTCCCACCAGGAACCGAGACTTCACCTCCGCCTGCTCTCACCCAGGCCCAACGGTGCCCACTGGGCCTCTCTCACTAATCCCGCACCTTTGCATAGTCCTTCGTGTTTCACAGATTGACAGCTTCATCCAAAATATTTAATCCTTGCACAGTATCATCCCCATTACACAGATGGGAAAGCAGAGGTCCAGACTGGTTAAGTGACTTGACAAAGACCTCGTAGCTACAACACGGCACAGCCGGGATTTGAACCCAGGTTCTCTGGCCTCAAATGTCAGCCACTCTCCGCTGTTCTGACTCCCCCTCTGAAGACCACTCAGTTGCTAGGAGACAGCAAGCCAGTGGTTGCTATGGGAACTGGGCTGATGTGGTAAGCGGAAAGAGTCGGTGTTCAGGAAGCAGTGAGGAGGCTCCAGGTGGGCTCCACAGCCTCTTCCCTGCCCCTCCCCTGGAGGTAGCTCTTGGCATTCCCCTCTGGGGTCTGGGGTCCATGTCCTGGGTTCCAGGTGGCGGATGCTCAGTGACAAGGCCTGACTGAGTGAGGTGTGCTGATGGCGGGTTACCTTGGACACTGACCCTGCAGACCCAGAGCCCTGGTGGAGGATGGAGCCCCGAAGAAGAGGCTGAGGGGCAGAAAGGCCAGGCCAGGGAGCCGCACACTTTTGCTTCTCTGGAACTGCTGCAGCCATACTTGCTGTGTAGACAGCAGTGCCGAGCTGAGCCTGTCCCAGGGATATGAGAGAGGGGGGCAGGGGGACCATGGTGGACACCATGGGCCAGGGGGCTCTAGACCTGGGCCAACCTCAGTTTTTTCATCTGTAAGAGAGGGATGATACTAGCCCCTCTCCCACAGATACTGTGTTGAGACAGTGAATCAAGATACAAAGCACTGTGCCTGACACACAGACGTCTCTCACTGTGTGACCTTGGGTAAGTCACCTAGCCTCTCTGAGCCCCTATAAAATGGAGATAATAATAGCATAGTAATACAGTACCTACCCCACAGGGTTGTTTTCAGGATTAAATGATTGAATTCTGGTCAAGGTCTTCAAACAGAGCCGGCAGGCTTTTGGGACTATGTACTTGTACAGTGTTGGCTATTCTGTTTTTTATAGCAGATCCTCAACAGCTCCCAGGGGTCCCACTCACTCTGGACCCAGCTGCTTGTCTCCCTCTCCCTCTCTCAGCCCGTGCTGCACTCTTTGAGCAGGAGCAGAATTGAGAAACAGGACTCTGAGACCTCAGACTTCCTACTCGAAGTTCAGGGCCCCGGAGCGTGGGAGTCCGGGGTGGGAGGGAGCGGAGAGGCAGCCCTGACAGCAAATTTGTTCATCTGCTGTCAGTCCCTTAATCTGATCCCCCAGGAACGGCGCAGAGGCTTCACTGTGGATGACAAACGAGAGGCGAGGCCTGCCCTGCCCGGACTCCGGGTGAGTAATGGCCTTGCATTAAGATATTAGGCCTGGACGACAAGAAATGTGCTCCTGCTCCCACTCTGCCCCCCGCAAGGCTGGGAAGAGAGCTTGGGGGAGCGGAAGGGGGCTGGAGAGGACAAGAGACACAGAGACACAGCAGGGAGGGTGGGAGACAGACAGATGGGGATGAGGGTGTCAGACAGAGACAGAGTCCCTGAGAGACAGAGGCAGGGACAGGGGTGGTGGGGAGAGAGGGAGAGAATGAGAGAAAGAGGAGAGGGACAGAAACAAACAAGGGCTCTGACAGGGAGGGTGGAGAGAGGGAACGCCTGTACTCACACAGGGTGGGGACAGGGGGAGCGGGACCCCTATGGGGGACTCAGCCTCCAGGGAGGGCTGGCCCTGGTCTCTGATGCCCCTCTACTTGACCCTGGGCCTCCTGGGCTGGGAGGACACTGGGTGGAGACAGCGGCCCTCCCAGACGGCTTGGGCTGGCCACATGGACAAGCGCCGTTCTCTGGACAGCCTGGGGGACAGGGGACCGGACCCCCATGGGGAACAGGGACAGGGGCCTATACAGAGGGTGAGCGCTGGCTGTGAGCTCCTGCTCACAGAGCTGCTCCCTTGTCACCCCCAAGGCCCCCATAGCCTGAGTCCCATGATGCAGGGCTGCTGGGTTGGGGGGCCCTGGAAGAGGAGGAGATGAGGTCTGGCCCAGAGTCAGCGTGGCTCAGAGACGAGAGGCCGAGCGCACAACGGGGTGGGAATGGACCCCAGACAGACCATGGGCCAGCCTGCCCCCCTGTCACCCCGTCCGGGCTCCCCTGGCGTTCTCAGAGGTGCACCGTGTATAGGTTCAGACGGCAGACCTCGCCTGCCTGGATTCAAGTCCTGGGTCTACCCTGTGGCTCCTGTGACCCTGAGCCAGGCCCATGACCCCACTGGGGCTCGCCCAGTTCCTGTATGTGAAGTGGGGTAATTGTAGCCCCTACTGCATGAAGGGAGCTTCTGTGAGGGGTCCCTGGGATGCCTGGAATGGGCCTGTCCCATGCTAATGGTTCAGCGAACTTCATAAATTACTGGTAATTGTACTATTCTCCCCACCCCCCAGCCCCAGCCATGGCCAGTGAGCAAGATGGCACCTACAGCAAACCCCTGTACCCCCTTTTATTCCTCAGAGGAGTTTCCCCAGAGGCTCATGCCCAGACCTAGAAGTCTTGGCTGTCCTTGGTAAGCCACCAACCTTTTCATGCCTCTGTTTTCTCATCTGCAAAGTGGGCACACTGTGAGGCTTAGTGGCGCTGGTGCAGGTAAGCAGTTAATGAAGCCCACAGTAGCCTGTTCGATGCCCCAGCCCTGGGCTCTGAGGACCCCCCTAACTGTGCGGGGGTGTGCCTGCACATGTGGGGAGCAGCAACGGTTTGGAAGCCTCCCAGGGTAGAGATGTTCAGACACAGAGATAAGATGAGGGGGAGCCCCGAATCCCAGGCCCAGAGCCTCTTGTGCTGGGAACTAAAGGTTGAGAGCCCAATTGCGGCCACTGTCTGTGCCCCCTCCCCCCAGAACCTCCTGGGCCTGCGGCCCCGGCCTGCGGTCCCACTCAGCAATGTGTGTGTGGTGCTCAGATGCCCCTGCTGGGTGTAACGCTCTGCTGTCACCATTTTGAAATTCTTTTTATTTTTATTTTTATTGTTTGACAGAGAGAGACAAGGACAGAGAGAAGGGGGTGGAGGGGTGACCCAGAGCAGTCTCCACAGCTGTACATCATCAGATTTTGACAGTCATCCCACACAGGTGGATGTGGGCAGGGACGCGCCTGGGGCCTCCCACATGGGAAACACACGCGGAGCAGAAACCTAACAGGGTGGCCTTCCACAAGGCAAGCACACCCCAGTTCAGCAGGGGCCAGGCTGGGACCGGGGACTCCATCCCCGGAACCTGGATCCCAGACCCCAGTGCCACAAAGTGAGCACTTGACCTGCGGAGCCATCCCAGCATCCCCTGAAATTCTGGGTTTTTTTTCAAGATTTTTTTTTTATTGTTTTTGACAGAGAGAGATACAGAGAGAGAGAGAAGGGGGAGGGCCCAGAGCAGTCTCCCTAGTTGCACATCATTGGTTTTTCCACATAGTTTCATTCCACAGGTGGGCAGGGCTGCACAGGGCAGGAACTGGGCCGGGGTCTTGCCCCAGTGAGAACTGAACTGGGGGGCACTCCCCAGTTCAGCATATGGGTCCACACGGGCCGGGGCTGGGATTCGATCCTCAGTCCCCAGGGCTGCAAAGTGAGCGCTTGACCCACTGAGCCATCCCGGCTTCCCCTGAATCTCTTGTCCCAGCTGTGCGACCCGCTGTTTTACTGGGCTCCCCACGCCTTCCTGGGGTGCCGGGTGGGACTTGATTCCTGGCTTCCCGGCCCTTCAAGGCCTGCGCCTGTCCCCGGGAGCCACCAGGCGGCGCCCCACGCCTGCTCGGCCTGCTGGGCCCGGGCCCGCGGGGCCTGATCCTCCGCGTCAGGGCGGGGAGGGTCTGCGCGCCGCCCCGGAACGAGCGCGTAGCGCGCAAAGCCGCGCCCCTTCCCCCTCCTGAGCCCCGAGGGGCGGGCGCCCACCAGACGCCCTTTCCACGGCGCTGCTCCAGCTGCGTCCACGGTTCTCCGACCCGGCCTGGAGCGCAGGGCTCCGAGTGCGGGGCTGGTGGGGACCCCACCTGGGCCGGGTCCCTTCCCTTGAGCTTTCTGATCCCAGAACGGGCGTGAATGAACTGTTCCCCAAAAGTTTTGGGCCAAAACGGTTTTTTTTAGAACGGGCCAGCGCTTAAATAATTGTTCCCGGACCACCCCAGCTCGAGGGCAGACCTGGAGACAGTAAGTTTAACTGACTCCCCGCCCCTGCGCTTCTGGCTTCTTGGGGACCCTTTGCCCTCCAGGCAGGGCAGGGGCACATCAGAGGTACTGAATACCCCTTGCTGGCTCTGATGCCCCGCTGCGTGCCCTGGACCCTTACAGGTGCTTGCGTTGCCTGGGGTGCCTCAGCTGTGCCAGGGGGTGCAGGTACCAGCTCCACGGAACAGAGAGGAGACTGAGGCTCAGAGATGGGAGGTGACTTGCTCAGTGACTCACAGCTGACCAGTAGGGAACTCCTTTGTCCTTGTCCCTCCTCCTTATCTGGCCCGTGGGGACCCCCAATCATCAGGAGCAGATAGACCCATGTTGGGCACTTCAAGTTCAAGTTTGGCCCCCTCTGGACCCCTTTAAATGATGGGGAGTCAAGCCAGGGGGCTGGCCTGGACCCCTGGGAACCTTGTCAGCTTGCAGGCACAGGCCGGCTGTTTGGTGGTAATGTCAGAGCCGCAGTGACCCCAGCAGCTGTGCAGTGACCAGAGCCCCCTTCCAGCGGCTCCGCAGCGGCACTGGCTTTGTGCCCGACCGTCACTCTGTTCCCCAGTGGCTCTTTGTGGTGGCTGCCTGCCTCCCATTAATCATGTGTGCAGGATTTATTTTCTGCAGCAATTCATTTCAGCAAAGGCAATCCGGGTGTGCCCGCAGGTGGGCAGGGTGTTCTGCTGCCGCCCGAGCTGTGGAGCCTGGCTTTATTGTCAGGCCGACAGGCATGACTGACTTGCCAGCATCCCCGCGACAGACGCCAGCCCCATCCCCGCATCACCGGGAAGGTCCAGCTTGCCCCGCTTTCTTGACTGGAGCTGTGCTGTCCCTGCCAAGGCTAAGGGGGAGATGAGCCCCTGTGTCCTCAGCCTGAAAGAAGCATTCAGAGGCCTTTTCAGTTTCCTGACCTGGGGAAGGGGGGGGGTCCTCCTTCTGGAACCCCCTCCTCCCTGGTGCGGCTGGGCAACCTGGCCCTGATTCCCATGACAGTAACGGAGGGAAACAGCCAACCAGTGCCAGCCCTGCCACCCCATCACCACACCCACATGTCCTTTTTCCTGGGGTTCCCTTTGGTCCCTTTGGTCCCTTTGTCACCCTCGGCTCTGTCTAGGCCGTCAGAAGGATGTGGCCTCCTGGGAAGCAAGACAGCCCTGAAGCCAGGACAGGAGCGTGGGGCTGCTTAGCCATGACTTCAGGTCCTGAGTTGGTGCGCCTGTCCCCTGGGAAGCAGGAGGAAAGGGGTTGTGGGCACGAGAGGGCAGGGGCTGTCCATCCTACCCGGGCCCCCACCAAGCTCTTTGCAGGTCCCTACCATGCCTCCCACCCCTGCAGCATCCACAGGGGCCCAAGTCCTAGCCCCTGGGCGCCTGCTTCCTCTTTTGGTACCCGCAGCCGACCCCGCCTCACCAGGCCTGGCTGCGTCTAAAGCTGCAGATAATCCCTGCTGTCTCAAAGCCATTACCCTGCAAATGGGCTGTGCTTCAGCGTGTGTGTGTGTGTGTGTGTGTGTGTGCGTGCGTGTGCGTGCGCGCGCGCTCGCGCGCGCGCGTGCATGCGTGTAGGGAAGGGGGCGGCTATGGCACACAAAGCACCTTATTTATGCCTCATTCACTGCTATAATTGCTCCGGGGGATAGATTGGCTCCATCCTCCGGTCCCCTGCTCTGGTCACTGCCTGCCCCCGCCTGCTGACCCCCCAGGGCAGTGAGGCCTGGAGTTCTGGGCAGGGGACTGATATTCTATGCCCAGCTGGAGGGTGGTGAGGCCTTGCTAAGGGGCCTCATGGTATATGTGCACTCTCCCTGCTACTCTGTGCCTGGCAGCTAGACTCAGAGTGGCTGAGGAACCCCCACCCGGCCCCCCAGAACTCAGGGGTCTTGAGGAGTAGAGCCAAGAGTGGTCACCACATGGATGCTGGAGAAGCTTTGGTGACATCCATGGCTCTGGTTTCTCCCCTTCTCCCTCTTCCCAACCCTTTCAGGCCCCTGGTCTCCCACCATCTGCTATGCCTGCTACTAGCAGACCCCCACCTTGACGCAGCTAGCGCCCCCCAGAGGGAGGCGAACCCCCACCCTTTCAAGAAGAACCTCTAACCTTTGTGTCAAACCCTCAAAAAGCCCCGGCAGACTGATACAGGCAGGGGTACCTGTGCCTTCAGGAGGCAGCACTGGGCAGAGGTCAAGGGCGTGGCCTTCAGCGGCAGACAGAATTATTTTTCACCTCTGTTCCTCCAGTTTCTAGTGATGTAGTCTTGGTCACATCACTCAACTTCTCTGAGCCTCAATGGCCTTACCTGCAAAATGGGTCTGGTAACACCTGCCTCGAATAGTTAGTGTAAAGGTTTAATACACAGTGACACATGGAACCATGTGCGATTGCCTACATTTAACCAATTTGACATTGACATTTATTGGGTGACATATATCGCATCAACAAGCTTTGTATCATTGATAAGGTTTCTAATTGATGCCTTGTATTTTTCTTCTATACTCTTTGTATTTTGCATTGTATAAATGCCACCTGCAGGTTTTAAACAATCTGAGCAATGACAAGCGGGGGGGGGGGGGGACACAAAGAAGAAAGTAGAAAGCAAAACAAAATAAAAATAAATAGCCGAAATAGCCACATTTAATGAATACCCACCATTTCCAGAAATCTTTTGCACTGATTCAGACAGAAGTTTAGAGATAAATTGATAGAAAGAGTGCTATAGGAAGGGATCTGATGGAATATTTTAACTATAATTTATTAACTCTAATTTTAGGTTATTGTAACAAAAGAAAGTAAACAGAAGAAACACCAAAGGAAACCACCTGACTCCAGTAAGTGCCTCTTCATCAGAGACAGTGTTTTCTAAAAAGATCACCTCCTGTTAACAAAAAGGTTTGAAAGCAATAAGAATAGAAATTATGGATGAGGGAGAATCAATCATGTGGGAGGAGAAATGTGACTATTGTAGTAGAAATTGAAGGTGTTAAGTTAGCAATTTTCAGAGAAACACAGCTGATATAGCAAAGTTGAGAAAAGGGAGAAAATCTTATGGAGGAATCACAAGAGAGACAAAAGAAACCCCAGAAAAAGGAGAAGAAACAGGCCAAATTGTGAAATGGTCTGCATTCTTTTTAATCACAAGGTTGTACAGTGGCATTGAAAATTTTGCACATATTCAACTTAAAATAATTTTGCCCAGACATGCCCTCCTTATCTAAAGGTTTCCATCATTTTTAAATGCTAAGAACGATGTAATTTCTGTCACATTGTAAATACTGACATTTTTAGATAAGACTGTTTTGGCATCCTTTTGAATGCAGCTGATCATGTTGATGGAAAGAATGGCCATTTCACATTGTTCACCCTCAGAGATAACACACCCAGCCCCCATTGGGGTTCCATCCTGGACACTGTTGTGAGTAGCACACAACCTTAAGATCTATCATCTCAGGGAAGCTGGGGATGTCTCAGCAGGTTGAGAGCTCGCTTAGCAGCCCTGGGGTCAGAAGATCGAGTCTCAGTCCCAGTCCCAGCCTCACCCTGTGAGACCCACATGCTGAACTGGGGTGTAGCCCCCAGTTCAGTTCTTGCCAGGGCCTATGCAGGAGGCTCCCGGCCCAGTTCCTGCCCTGCGCAGCCCTGTGCCCACCTGTGGAGTGAAACTATATGGAAAACTAATGTCAACTATGGAGACTGCTCTGGGCCCTCCCCCTTCTCTCTGTCTGTCTGTCTGTCTCTGTCAAAAGAAGAATAAAATAAATCTTAAAAAAAAAAGACCTATCAACTCATCTGGACTTGTGATGTTGTATTTCCTTTGTTTCTGTTTTACTGATCATTTTAGCAAATTCCTTTGAGCTGACCTTTTTTTAAGGGGAAAAAAAAGAAGTTGGGGTCTATGACTAAAACCAAAAAGCAGGTCCTGAAGGGGTGTGTGTGGGCGGGGCCTGGACGCATCCATGCTGCATGGCCCCTGCCCAGCAGACGGTGAGAGTCAGGGCAGGCCAGGGGTCTCGCCGATTATCGAGCCCTGCGCACAGGTTCCGGGGTCGCCGGGGTCTGTCCTTGCAGAGGCCCAGGGTCCCCCAACCCCCCCCCCCCGGGCTCTGCGGGAAGCTGCATGTGTGCTCTCACCATCAGAGCCTGTAGGAGCCCCTGACCTGAGCCTGCTGGGGCCTTCCAGGGCTTCCTCCCCTCCCTCTTCTGGAAGTGGGAGGCTGGGGCTGAGAACACCTCTGCCTGCGGGAGGGACTGAGGTGGAACAGCTGTGGCCTCCCAGGGCCAAGTCCCTTCTGCACCCCTCCTGCGCCCTGAGCACTCCTCTTGCCCCCGCCTTCAGAAAAAAATGGGGAGACCAAAAGGAAAGACCCCAAATCTGCCGCCTGGGGTACATTCCTTCCCTGAGTTCAGACATAACCGGGTGAAGTACCGGTACCTACCGGCCCCCAGAACATGTCTCTCCCCCTCCCCGCAGTCGAGGAGAGGACCGTACTGGGACTGGAAGTGGGAGTGAGTGAGAGGTGGCTGATCCCCGGCCCTGCGTGGGGAGCGAGCTGGTGGGGTGGGGGTGGGGCAGGACTGCTTTGGGCAGATTGAGGCTGCCTTCCAGGAGGCAGGGAATTCAGGCCTGAAGCAGGAAGAGGGACCGGTACTGATGCCCCCTTTCTTCCTTTGTTTAGCCGCGTGTCGGGCTCTGTCCTAGGTGCTGAGGACGCCGCGCGGGAGGAGACAGGGCGCCCTGCTCCCCTCGTCAGACAGTCAACAAATGTCCAAACGCACACGGCAGAGGGCCCTGCCCAGCGTACTGGGGACTTTTGACTCGCTGGGACATAGATTTAAAACGATTTGGGCCTTCCAGGCACTGCGGGTGACTGCTGGGCAGAGGCGCCCTTCCCAATGAAAGGGGCAGCTCCCTTCCCAACATGCAGTCAGATTCCGAGCCTGCCCCACATGCCAGGTAGACGCGCCTCCGGGCGCTGTGCATTGACTCTGCTCCCTCACTGCATACAAGGCTCTTCCACTCCCCGAGCTCAGCTGCAGCTTCTGAAGTGGTGATGGGGCTGGGGTCTCCCCTTGCCCTCAGTTCTTCGGTGCTGGGGTCGGGAGAGAGGGAGGGGCACCTGCTCTGGGTTTGCCTGGGCCAGGACCTCAGACATGGCCCTGACACCGCCTGAGCCGTGAGTATGAGCAGTGCCGTGGGTCCAACCTGCCCCCCAACCAAGGTCGCCACAGGGTGGTTCCCCTGGGCACACTTGTTTCAATGCTCCGTGGCCACGGTCTGGAAATTCTTTTTTTTTTTTTTTAGGATTTATTTTATTGTTGTTTTTTTTTTTC